>JARFJB010000650.1:202500-260000 GCA_036346205.1 Vesta saturnalis | reverse complement strand
AGCATCTAGATGTCTATTAATCTCTGTCGGAAATGAAGTTTTAAACGTCTGTGTGACATAGATTATTGTTTCTCTTTTTACAATGTTGCATATTTCCGTAATTAACATTATAAAAGAGGTTGCATACTTATCCCAAAAACATGTGTTCCTGAACACGCTAAGTTTCGATTACCGAGCTAAAGCACTCAGGAACACTTGAGCGGAATGGATAGGGGACATTGAATTGCTAACAGAGATAAACCGCTACCATAAATTTTCTATCATAAGTGAGAGGAAAACAGGAACTAGGGATCTCATTCCACAGTTTAGAAGTCGTGCAGAAGAATATGGCCCGTTTCGTACGACAAGTTGAGATTTGTAGGAACTACATATTGATGATATGAATTAGCAAACCGAGTATTCCTGTCAAATGTGAGACGAGATGCTATCAAAGAATGCAATGGGTGTGGGTATGGATGTGGTGTGCCGTTGTGTGCGTTGGTGTGTGTGCGTGCTGTGTCGTGTGCTGTGTGGTGTGCGGTGTTGTGTGTGTGTGCGTGTGCTGTGCTGTGTGGTGTGCTGTGCGTGTTGCGTGGGTGTGCTGTGCGTGTGCGTGTCATGTGAATTTGCGTATGTGTGTATGTGCCTGTGTGTGTGTGCGTGTGTGCGTGTGTGTGCGTGTGTGCGCGTGTGTGTGGGTGTCCTCTACAAAGTTTTTTAATATAACGCAAAGTAAATAATTAATTAAATCTGAATGAAAATGGTTATACTGCATTATTGATATCTTACGGGCGGCTTTGGAATTCTATCTGACATGAAGTTTTAAACGTCATTCTGACAAATTTTTGTTTTGTTTTTACAGTGTTGCCTGTTTTCTTTATGAACGTATGAAAAAGAGGTTGCTTAGTATTTTAAAAAAAATATAATTCAAATTACTACATTTCTTTTAATTTTTTAAGTTAGCATCTAGATGTCTATTAACCTCTGTCAGACATAAAGTTTTAAACGTTTGTTTGATATAGAGTATTGTTTCTCTTTTTACAATGTTGCATATTTTCGTAATTAACATTATAAAAGAGGTTGCGTAGTTATCCCAAAAAAAATGTTATTAAAATTATTTCATTTCTTTCAATTTCCTCTTATAGGTTGGAAGGTTGTGTGGTGTTCCAGATATTTTTATTATTAGTAGTATATTAAAAAGTCAAAATAAAAAGGCAAATAAGTTAGGTAAGTATTAATGATAAATTGGTAAAAAAAATATTGAGTTGATTATTAAGATTATTTAAAAATGTTGTGTATAAAAAAATATTAAATGAAAGCGACTACACAATAGAACTAAAACTAAGTATTTTTCACAATTTCGATAAAAATTCTTTTTTCTTTAAAGAGCGTCCATCCAGCGAGCTAAAATTTTGCCAAAATCAAACCATTGCCGTCACGCGGCTCGTGTACGAATTTTCGACTCGTGCTGGAATGAAGGCCTTATGTAACTTCTGCTTTAATGTACTATTCTCAGTAATTGTAGAAACTTGATATACACTATCTTCAAGTAAAAGATGCATATTAGTCCATTTGTTATCTGGAAGTCGTTTAATAATCGAGACAAGATGTGCTACGCAGGTAGCCTACTTATGGCCATTGGATTCATAAATTGTTTCATTATTCATTTTAATATTGCTCTAATAAAAATGTTATGATGAACTTTTGTAAATCGATAAGAAAAAAACTTACTTTCTCTTCTTCTGCTTTGATAATTGGCAAGTCCGACGACAAATCATTATTCATAAACTTCGTATCGCTTGCGATATTACTTCTGATATTATTGCCTAATTTATTAATTTCACTCTGGGATTGATGAAATTCTTCACTTCCACTATCGTCATAAGAATATGATTTTTCTGGAAACTATTTTTAATAAATTACTAACATGCTTAATTAATTAATTAATTAAATCTGATCAAAATATATCATAACCCGTAGCATTGAGTTTTTTATAGTTTTTTGTGGTATTAATATTAAAAATATTTAAAAACCCTACATACAATTTAAGTACCGGGTGGGCAAATAAGCGAGGTAACCGGCTGGATCTCAGGACCTGTCAATCTGACAAATAACGGGGAACAAATTTTTATTATGAATGCGGCCATGAGAAAATGCTGGAAATTATTTTGAAGTTCCGTATTTCACCGCAAGGGGGCGCAATTAAATATTAAATAATCAAATTCTAAATTTCTCCCAAAACTCGTATGTAAAGATATACCATTTGCTTACATGGTTGAAAAGTGAAAGTCAAAAGACAATTCTGCATAATTTTAGATTAGGGTTCATTGGCGTACTGACCATTATAAGGAGTGGGGAAAACGATTGAAAGTGTAATCATTGAAATTGCTGTAAATTCTAAACAACTTATTAAATTTTAGTAAAATGAAGCTTGTTTGGAAGACAAACGTAGGTATTTTAAATGTCCATTCCCATTGTTCCTAATAAAAGTGCTGGAGAGTGCAATTTGTTATCAGTTTTTTCATTTTACTCCGAAATTTAAATTACATGGTATATTCTTTAAATCGTATTCGAAAAATAGATTAAATTTGTAAGAAAAGCGTAAACACCGAAAGCTGATATCTTCGCTCATTTTAATGGTTTAGCGAAATGGAGATTTTTTAACACTTTAATTGACAAAGTTTGGTTTTGCTGAACCGAATTGCATAAATGGTGGTCTCTATTAAAAAGACAGTTGTTGTTAATCGAATTAAGGATCAACGGTCATTTTTAATGTCTATCACCGTCGCTAGGGGCGTTAAGAATACAAAAATAAGGTTTTTACGCTTTTCCTTTAAAATTTTAATTTAAATGATGTGGATATTATTACATAAAAATCAAAAAGTAAATTAAATTTGGCATTAAATGATACAAGATTTATTTTAATATTGTTGTTAAAGTTTAATTTTAACGTGGTCACCCCTGTAAAGTTCAAATAAAATAAAAAATCCGATTTTAAACCCAAATATATTAGATATTTAATGCCTCGATAAGTGTTCAAATTGCCTTCCGTCACATTCCAGCCTTCTAATCCGGTTGGGTGTATAAAACTGCTGCTTCGATATCCGCAGCTGGTAGTTGACGTATTGCATCTTGGATTCTGTTTTCCATGTCACATCTTGTTGTCGGTAGAGTTTGTTTGGAATGCAATGTCCTTCAAACGGCCCATAACTAGAAATCGAGACACGCAAATGGGGTGACGTGGCCCAAGGAAATAGGCTTCCCCTTCTTTCAGCGTCTTGAAAATATTCGTTAATATGGTGTCGCACGTTAAAGGAAAAATTTGCTGCACTTCTCGTACTAAATATGGATTTTCAGCAGACCAATAATGCATATTATGTATGTTAATTCTACCACCACTATTAACAGTTGCCACGTCAGTCCATACAATTTGTGATAAAAAATCCTTTTCACGAATCCATTGTCAAAATTTATTCAAATTTATTATTATTAATTTATTATCAAAATCATCTTCGTTTAGAGCCTGGTGCAAAACTATGTGGTAGCCAAAAATAAAAAGTAAGCGCATATAGCAAACTGTATCCAACCTTGACTTACTTTTAGCATAGACAACGAATCCATTATTCTTCTTGATTCCGTGAACTGATTAGTAGCAATCAAGCTGCCTATTTTGTGTTCAAACCACCGTGGCACGTCCTAGATGTGGAATTTCAACAACAATCCACCTAGTTAATCAATAATCATCACTGCATCAAATGAGGATCTGCATATACCTCTGCACATGTCTTTACACATATACTTCATGAACTAATATCGGTAACAGATGATATGTACGTTAAAGGGCGAGAAAAAGCTGAATACGTTCTAATAGTATTGAAAGAGCCAGTTATAGAAATTGAAGAGCAACCGGCTTGACCAAACTGTTTCTTTTATACACAAACCACTTGTAATTCTGCTTTGAAGAATGTACGCTTTTTGTTAACGATGTAATGAAATAATTTATTAATAAACAACCATTTCATAAATTATATATATATATATATATATATATATTGTTGTTTAGTTGCTAACTGACTGATCTCAACGCACAACTCGCTGTGGTGTTTTACGGTTTTTATTAATATGTTGTGATCTTGAAATTTAAATCAAATGGGGGGGGGGGTAGCTGAAAACGGCAGGTGACCTTGATATTCACCCGCACATGCGCAAAGGAATGCTTATTTCACTATTTTCAAGAATTTGACCTTGAAGAGCTTCACTCAATTGAACCAACACAAACACCACTTAGCCTTGACCTACTTTCACGAACTGATTCTATTTTCAGATTTCTAAGATTTGGAATATGATACCACCAACAGTTTACCTTGAATAGCTTGACTCAATTTAGCCAATACGAGAACCACTTAAACTGGATATACCTTTTAGCATGGACAACAACCCTATCATTTTTCTTGTTTCCACGAATTGATTTTAGCTTTCTAAGAAGTGTAATATGACACCCTTCGGATCAATAAACTTTACCCTTGAACATGTATTTCTTAGAAATGTAATATGATACCCGTCATGAGCTGATTCTATGTTAGCTTTCTAAGGTTATGACACCCCTTCACGTTAATTTGAACTTGAAATTGAATTTCTAAAAAATGTAAATTGATACCACTGCAAGTCACTTATCTCTTTTTGACCTTGAACACTTTTAGATTTATATTAATTGAAAAATTTATATTTTTAGGTATGACCTTGACGCGCTCCCGAAAGACTTGACCTTCAATACAGATATTTAGTAAATACAGTAACTTCACCTTGACCTACTTATTAGCATGGACACGAAACAACTCATCTTCAAATTTCTACATTTCACCATAACCATTTACAAATTTCCATTTTTAGATTGGACACGACCATCAAGTCAAAAGGGCTTGAACTTGACCTATACTATGGCGGGTCAGACCCAGTCGTACGTACATGATTGCTTAACTGATTTGATATGCTAATTTCTGTGAGCCAGAAACTGGCTATCCGTACACAACGGATTAGCTGGTTTGACATCCACATTTCCTATACTGCGACGGGTCTGAAACAACCATACCTACACGACGGAAATTGTCGACAAGGCCAAATTTTGTCGGCAAACATCAACGGATTTGGTTCGGGTTAATTGCCAAAAATATGGTTCTCACAATTTTTGCAATCGCGCGACCTTGAAAATATCAATATACTGACATCAATAGGGCTAAATCTGAAACGTTGCATGACCTTGACATGTGGAAATACTGTAAAGGGAGCTAGAAGTGACATAGCCTTGAACATGTTTCAACTTGTCAAATACTCACCTTTGGCCTACGTATGCGTAAAGCCGGACGCATGATTCATTCATTAGGAATGCTGCTA
Organism: Vesta saturnalis; assembly: GCA_036346205.1. Taxonomy (NCBI): domain Eukaryota; kingdom Metazoa; phylum Arthropoda; class Insecta; order Coleoptera; family Lampyridae; genus Vesta; species Vesta saturnalis. Next base: position 254,630 of record JARFJB010000650.1, on the reverse strand, counting down.
TTTCCAAGAATTTGCCCTTGAAAAGTAAGATCAAATAAGATCGGGATAGATCTGCAGATGACCTTGAAGATTGATTTTTAGGAATTGTAATAACTGAACGGATAAACACCTATTATGTTATGTTTTCTTTATTTACTCCACACACCCTGCCCTCGCGAGTGCGGAAGGTAGATCTGATATGAAACATACTGTATAGGTGGTTTGGACACATTGAAAGAAACGTCGAAAAACAGCAAAAGGTAGATACATGGATACGCGGATATGCGGATACACACAAAGAGCCAATAAAAGAATCGTTTCAACTTGAATAGCTTGACTCAATTTAGCCAATACAAGAACCATTTGTCCTTGACCTACCATTTAACATAGACACCAACCTGTCATTCTTCAACAACAACCTGTTCATGTTTCTCTCTCTCACACACGCACACACACACACACACGCACACGCACACGCACACACACACATACACATACACATACACATACACATACACATACACATACACATACACATACACATACACATACACATACACATACACATACACATACACATACACATACACATACACGTACACGTACACGTACACGTACACGTACACGTACACGTACACGTACACGTACACGTACACGTACACGTACACGTACACGTACACATACACATACACATACACATACACATACACATACACATACACATACACATACACATACACATACACATACACATACACATACACATACACATACACATACACATACACATACACATACACATACACATACACATACAAACACATACACATACACATACACATACACATACACATACACATACACATACACATACACATACACATACACATACACATACACAACACATACATATCATACACATACACATACAACACATACACACACTACACATACACATACACATACACATACACACACACACATACACATACACATACACAGACACACACACACACACAAACACACATACACACGCCAAAATTTGATTCAGAACCGCCATAGTAAGGTCAATGGATTTTGTCAGAAAACACCAAAAGATTTGGCATGGCCAATTGCCAAAATATAGTTCCCACGAGGTCAATGAAATTTGGCTTTGGCGTCATCAAAGGCCGGGCCAATTGCCGAAAATTGCCAAAATTCCCAAGTTTAACCTTGGCGGCCTACCCAATTGCCGAAATTCCCACGTTTGATCTTAGCGGCATCAAAGGCCTGGCTAAAATTCCCACGGCGGCAAAGCGTTTGGCCCCGGGACAACTGCCGAAAATGGCGTCAATAAACTTTGACTTTGGCGGCAAACATCAATGGACCAACTGCTGAAAATTGCCAAACGAGTTCAATAAACTTTGACCTTGGCGGCAATCATCAATGGATTTGGCCCGGGTCATCTGCCGAAAATTTCCAGAATACTGCCACATTTGTTACGTGCACAGAGGGATAATCGTAGAAATTGTGGCTAAAGTGCTGTAGCATAGATTAAGGAATTAGCCGGAAGCTTAGTCGGTCGGTTAAGCACTTGGATGCATGGGCGTTTTGGCAGGAGAAAAGATATACATAGAATTGAAAAAGGGCACCACTTGATTTACTTTTATATCGCCGCTCTATCAAGAAAAGGGCTACGGCCACTCAGGACAAAAGAGACAACTAAAATAAAATGGCGAACTAAAGCCACATTGAAATTGATCGTAGATCACAGGATTAACGAAACACCTTACGATCGTTTAACGCCACTTATTTAATATACCCACTGCAAAATAGCATAAATTTTATAATAATAATTAAATCTTCGTAAGTATCTAACATAAAAAAGAAATTATGGAGCGCCAACTCGCAGACATAAATACAATTCTTTCAGGAAATATTCCCAAAACAACAATCAATAATACATCAGATACAATATATGTACCAAATAAACCACCAGTAATCAACTTACCTTTCAAACAAATCAAAAAAAGCTACTATGAATTTTTCTTAAAATTTACATAATCAAACACAATACGGTCCGGCATCTAGCGTTGACCCAAAACAAAAACATACCCAAACATGTATATAATTATCCTAAATTGAATACCTGTACACCGATATTCCACGAAGAGCTCTCCGTCGGACTAATCTATCAGTTTCCAATCAACCGGACCCAAATAAACCCCAAATATAAAGCGAAAATTATCATTAGATGTCTACCCCATTATTTATCTAAAAAAAATTATTCAAAGTAGTTACTATGAGCATTACAGACAAAGTAAGCATGAAGCGTTTAGAAAATTCAGAAAGGCCAAGTTCATTACAGATTTGGCAATCACAATGCAAGAATTTAATAAATGCGCAACACAGATTGACACATTCATTAGTAAGCATATGGCTACAAACCAAAACTTAAAATGAGTAAGCCCTAATTCAAACAGTTTTGTACGAAACAACTATTAAATTGTAATCAGTGAAAAGTAACAAAAAATTTTCAACCCCAATGATCATAAATAAATAGGCAATTCGATTTACACAGTAATTGAAATAAATAACTTCTATATACAACCCAGCAGTTAGCATAATTTATGACACACATTGTACATTTAGACTCAGATAGTAGCGTTCCGTCAGCTAAACAGCTGATCGCGTATACAGTAGACACAGATAGTTCTAACGGTTGAACAAACTACGGTTTGGTATCAACATAAAACTAGTACATAAGAAAACAGTTAGAAATTGATAGTTAAAATACAAATTCTACTGCAAAGTTAAATGTAAGTATATGAGAAACTTTGAAATAACCCAAATTATCTTTTACAGGTACAAATGTCTAACCTTACTTTAAAGATTACTAAGGAAATGTTTAACAGTAAAATATAAGCCTTAATTTTAGGAATAGGATAATTGGGGTAACACACTAATACAATGTAGCAAGCACCGGAATGTACTTGTTATAAGAATTTCAGTAATGTACAGGTAACGAGAGCCTCGTTATGCAGAAAAGCTAACAAAAGTCACTCACCGTAGGTACATTTTTTTTTGTGCGTGTAAGAAAATACTTATCGGAAAATAGTCGTAGGTGTAACGTATATTTCTTCAGTTAATGCGGAAGATACTCGGAGAAGGAGTAATCGTAAACTGTTTCAATTCAGGTTCGAAGACCCATAACTAATATTTCACACCTCGGATGAATGGTATCCAATTGTGCTGTCAGAAATGGTTTAACTATCTCTTATGGAAGCACGAAAGATGTTAATCTTGAGTAAAGGTGTAAAGGACCAAAAAAAACCTATATAAAAGAACTGTGTTAGAATTTAAATCAATACCCAAATTTTTATAAGATATGATCTTTATGCTGTATTAAAATTTCAAAACATGTACACATGCATTTCAAAGTTATATCTAGTAAATAAGAAAAGAAAGTGAGTAGCTTACCTCTTGAACGAAGCTAAGGTGTAGTAGAAACAAAAAAATTAAAGCCGAACTCAAATTCGAAATCCCAACAGGATTTATTTATATGGAAAAGATTAAATCCAGCAACAGGCTGTGTTAAGATTTTACTTGAAAAGTTCAATCAAACCTTTTCCAAATTTTTCATTTGCTTCTAACTACGCATTAAATTTCTTTGCCAAAAATGGCGTTTTTCCTCCTTCTCTGAAGGTACCAGAAAATATATATATATATATATATATATATATATATATATATATATATATATATATATGTATATTGCACCAGCACAAGCCTTATTGAACTAGAATGACCTGTACGGTTTTGTTTTCGGGGGAATGTATAACTCCATGCCCATGAGAATGACTTCATGTACTGAAAGGCCAATATCCAAAGGTGAGGGCGACTGAAAACAATATTCATCTTATTAGCAAAAAAGTTCCGTAAATTACTCTATTTAGGGACAGTAGAGGTTACTTCTATTAGACAATGGTCAGATACACTTAGTGGTAAAGGAACTGAAGTTTCATAAACAAGTGGGTTTGGTGTAAGAAAGAGATCTAGAGAATGTAGAGTATGGTTAGGGTTATCAGGGATTCTTGTGGGTTCAGAAATCATTTGCGTGAGATCACATAAAACAGCAAATGTTTCTGCATTGAGACCATCAGGATTAATAGTAGATGGATATAGTAAACAAATAGTGACATGAACATTGAAATCTCCCAAAAATGAGATATCGCAACATGGAAACTAAGATAGAACGTAGTCAACTTTCAAACTAAGGTAATCGTAGAAGTCTTGAAGGTTACTGTCATTAGGGATCTATAAATGCAACAGTAGAATTTCAATAGAATTTAAGACCACAATGTATAAACCACATCCCGTCAATTTTTTATTCTCCACAGCGATGTTGTCTTTGAGATAGACCTTCTTTGAATCGAAAGCTAGAATAAAGAATACACTGGGGAAATTGCAAGGCGGGCGAATTGGAGCGTTTAGAGGAGACTTGTATTTCAGTACAGAAACAAAATGTCAGGTTGGTAAACAGCGTTAAGATTAGACCTGATACCGCGGATGTTGCAATAATGGATCAGAAAGTGAGTACTTTCGCTTGGCCCTTGCCCTATCTGACATTTATTACTCTAGAAACCACGCTCATCTTTTTTTAAATTTTGGACTTTTTCAAGCATATACTAACTGTCTGAATAAGTTAAAACAATGAAATCAATCAAATAGTCTGCTAGACATGTATGTGGTGAACTGACAGATGTTATAGTCAATGGAAAGAAAACGACCTTTTCAATATTGGATCTCGTGACCTTTCATTAAAAATAGAGACAAATGAATATCTCTAATTCTTTTTAATTGTCGGTGTAAATTTGTTTGCCATGCTGAATTTACATTTAGAGCAAGTTTCTATAAAAAAGTTTATTGCCAATCATCAGTACACTTCAATAACTAATAATTCGGCCAGACCTATTTTTGTTTGTCGGAATTTTTGTATCCACTGAAGTTTAATCAAATTTGAAACTTGACGCTTGTCTAGGAGTGTCTAACCACCCGTTATCGTCAACATCATCAAATAGCGCTTCATTTTGTACTAATCATCGTCGTTCCCGGTTGAAGGTAATTAGTTTTAGAACTACAACTATCATCTGTATTATCACTAATAGGTGACTGAGCTAGTTAGACCTATAGTAACGGAATCTACTTTGCATTCCCGAGCTAATCTGTTCGATTTCCGTTACCGTCTACCTTGCATGAGGGTTTTTTCAGGGAGTTTTGCTCATACACATATAGAGGCATGTTCACTGGGTTCACCCAAATCATGTGCAACTATTTAGGCGAATGCTGAAGTAGTATCTTACGCCTTAGAACCCTAATCTTTTCGATCCAATCTTACCGTACCCATTCCTAATCCCACCATACGTAATGAATATATGTATGCTGGGAATCCATTATTACGGCTGAAGGAGCATGGAAAGCTCCAATAGCTCGCACTCTCCTTTGGGGGGACAGAATAAAAAATGTTGATATGCCTTTCTTTACTAGTAGAAGTGACTATGAGAGCTAGAGACTTCATACTAAGTACATAGAATCAACTTCGCCCTAAAGATTTAGAAGGCGTTTGTCTTGTTCAGAGACCACCATATATATATATATATATATATATATATATATATATATATATATATATATAGGGTGTGGCACTAGTGCGTCGAAGTACGATATATCCGTTAATAACGGAGATATCAAAAAAAGTTATTTACAAAAATTATAGGCAACTTCAAATTTTACATTATAAAATTATTTTCGTATTTACAGGGTGTTACATATTACCAGGGTCCTTTCTTTACTAGTAGAAGTGACTATGAGAGCTAGAGACTTCATACTAAGTACCTAGAATCAACCTAAACATTTAGAAGGCGTTTGACTTGTTCAGAGACCACCCTATATATATATATATATATATATATATATATATATATATATATATATATATATATATATATATATATATATACGGTGCGGCATTAGTGCGTCGAAGTACGATACATCCGTTATTAACGGAGATATCAAAAAAAGTAATGTACAAAAATTATAGGCAACTTCAAACTTCACATTATAAAATTATTTTCGTATTTACAGGGTGTTACATATTACCAAGGTATTTCAAAAGTTATGGTCAATTGTACACGAAAATCATTCCCGTTTCACCGTCCTGTATGCCCTAGACAGAACAACCTAACAATTTTATTTTAAAAAGTGAAAATACGCTTTATGTTCTTTCATTGTTATTAAGCACTCCGTATATCTAAAATCGTTAATTTCTGAGATATTTTCAATTTAATAACAGAAAGACATTAGCCGTGAACAAATAAAAGTGTGACAAATTATGATAAATAATTCAAAAAACATCGGTTATTAAGACAAAATTCTTATAAAATTAATTAATTTCATAATAAATGTTCAAAATGTCCACCGCAAACATCAATATAGCATTTCAGTCGATCTTCAAATTTCTACATTAATACTCTGGAATATTTCTCGTATTCTATTCCATATCCTCTTGCGTTGTAGGAGGTATTTGATACACACGGTTTTTCACATAACCCCACTTGCAGAAGTCAATTTTACTTAACTCTGGTGAATGATCAGGCCATGCAATGGGTCCTCCTCTTCCCACCCATCTTCCAGGAAAATAGGTATTAAGATGATTATGAATTATCTAGTCTGATGTACCGGAGCTCCATTGTGTAATCACCACATTCTTTGACGAATGATGTGAAGAATAGAATACGAGAAGCGTTCCAGAGTATTAATGTAGAAATGTTAAGAAATGTCAGTTGAGAATTTGAAGATCGGCTGCAATACTGTATTGATGTTTTCTGTGGACATTTTAAAAATTTATTGTGAAATTAATCAATTTTATGAGAATTTTGTCTTAATAACCGATGTTTTTTGAATTTTTTATAATAATTTGTCACACTTTTTTTGTCTCGGCTAACTTGTTATAATAAAGGGTGTCCCAAAATTTACGCAAGATTTGAATTAAATATAAAACACATTTATTTTTCTTTAAATTATTATTTTTTTAATGAATCATAAAGTGCACACAATAGGGTTATGTATGAAATAACACATCGGGCAAATGCCCTCCACGGCTTTGCTGGCACATACGCACTCTTTTGTCGAAATTTTCCATGACAATTGTGCATAAATGTGGCCTAATTTCAGTAATGCAGCGTTGAATTTCCTCCTTCAACGCACGGATTGTTGTGAGCTTGTTGGCGTAGACCTTTGATTTCAAATAACCCCATAAAAAGAAATCCAATGGTGTTAAATCGCATGATCTAGGGGGCCAATTTTGATCACCGAAACGAGAAAGAACACGACCAGGAAATGTCTCATTCAGTAATTGGATTGTTTCACGGGCTGTATGGCATGTAGCACCGTCTTGTTGAAACCACATGTTCTCCACATCAATATCATCCAATTGAGGGATAAAGAACTCTCTTATCATGTCGCGATATCGAGTACCAGTAACAGTCACTGCTTGACGAGCCTCATTTTCGAAGAAGTATGGTCCAATAATGCCTCCAGCCCAAAATCCACACCAAACAGTGACACGTTGTGGATGCATTTTTTTTTCGACAATCACATGTGGGTTCTCTGAACCCCAAATGCGGCAATTTTGGCGATTAACAAAGCCATCAAGGTGAACATGTGCTTCGTCGCTTAGGATGATTTTTTTCGAAAAATCAGGGTCCACTTGTTGATGTTCGATAATCCATTCAACAAACTCTCTTCGCTGGGCATGGTCATTAGGCTTAAGTTCTTGTGTTAATTGAACTTTGTAGGCATGGAGCCGCAGATCTGAGTATACGCTGTAGAGAGCTTCTTGAAATTTGCAGTTCTTGTCCACGTCGTCGAATTGATGTTCTTGGGTTTTCACCAACACTGTCACGCACTGCTTCGATATTGTCATCTGAACGGCTTGTTTTTGGACGACCAGAATGTTTAGCATCACCAGTAGATCCAGTCTTCCTGAATTTTTCAATTACTCTCTTCACAGTTGACGAAGTTAAATGAACATTCCGACCGTATTTTGTACGAAATTTTCGAACTGTGGCCGCCAAACTTTCATTATTTTTGAGATATTCTTCAACAATGAAAACACGTTGTTCTGTCGTGTAACGCTCCATTTTTACTAACCCTAGACTGTCAGCTGTTAAACTGTTTATTTTTCAGGGTTGCCAACACTTTACTGCACAAACGGCAGCAAATTCAAATCTTGCGTAAATTTTGGGACACCCTTTAGAAATTAAAAAAAATCTCTTTTTGTTATTGAGTTGAAAATATCTCAGTAATTAACGATTTTAGCTAATAATATTGAAAGAACATTAAGTGTATTTTCACTTTTTAATATAATATAAAGGATGATTTATTTGAAAAAATTGACAAAATCAAGTGTTCGAGTTTTGGACCGCTCCATATTCAGTTGGTGCAATAGCACTTTCTCGTAACACTGTACCAATGTCAAAAAGTTATTCCTCGAAATAAATATTGTTAGGTTGTTCTATCTACGGTATACAGGACATTGAAGTGGGAATGATTTTCGTGTACAATTGACCATAACTCTTGAAATACCCTGTATAACGTAATGATACCCTTTATTGGAAGTATGGGGGAGATGAGTTTAATCTAAATTTGAGATAATATATAGGATGTTCCATTTAAAAAATGTTTGGTTCACCCTGGTAATATGTAATACCCTGTAAATACGAAAATAATTTTACAATGTGAAGCTAGAAGTTGCCTACAATTTTTGTAAATAACTTTTTGATATCTTCTTTAATAGTGGATATATCGTACTTCGACGCACTATTGCCGCACTATATGTATATATATATATATATATATATATATATATATATATATATATATATATATATATATATATATATATTATTTATTATTATATACAGGGTGAGGTATCTAAGCTCCGTCGGTTTGTACACGAAAAATGGTAAAATATTTTGAAATCTTTTTTTTTATTATCGTGTAGGTTCATTAGGAGCACGTTTTAAAATTATTTTCGAATATGCAGGGTGGTCCATAAAAATTTTAAGCCTCAAAGTTATGAAAATTTAAATGGAACACCCTATATATGATTGCATATTTCGATTCTGTGGGCTAAATAAAGGTCACTTACTGTTATAGTTCCTATACCTAACTCCACCTGTTGTCGAGATATTTCATTATTTGTGAGAATATAGATCGAAATTCAAAGGAACCTTCTATTTTACGTACTCGAGGATTTTTTTAAATGTTTTTCATTGTTTACTGAAAGCATCAAACTTTAAAATCCACCGAAGTTATCACAAGTTTATACTGGGTGTATAAAAACTCAGTTACTATTTTGACCAACATTAAAGCCAATTAACTTCCCTATTTTAAATAGAACACCCAGTATTTACCACCATATTTTTATTCTAATTTTAATTCCCTACAAAAATGTATTAGGGTTCCCTATACCTATCTCTTACAGATTTTTTGTAATTTAGGATTTTCTATTCCAATTAATAATTTCATGCAATTTGTTCTTGAAAAGCAGGCTTTGACGGTCTTACTGTCACATAAAATAAACGAATTTATTGAAAAGTCATAGTTCGTGTTAAAGTTAAATCATTTTAGCTAATCAACTTTGAGAATAAGTTTTATTTGGTGGGTACCTACTATCTAAAATGGCTTGTTATTCTCGAATTGAAAAGTGCGACATGATCTTAGTAATTGGGAAATGCAATGATAATGGCTTGCTAGAATCTAGACTTTACGCACAAATGTATTCTGATAGGCATCATCCCGACAGGCGTTCATTAGAAAAATTTTTTCCTGGTTTTCGAAGCACTGGAAGTGTATCATACAAGACACAACAAAAGCAAAGGCCGGTTACGGGTAACGAAGAGAATAATTTTGCCGTTATGGAATATCTGGTAGAAAATCCACATACCAGTCAGCGGAGAATAAGTGAAGAATTTGAGATAAATCAGCGGAGCGTTGGAAGGTTAATAAAGAAGGATAAGTTTTATCCATATCACAATCAATTACACCAAGAACTTTTAGGAGTGGATTACGATCGAATAAAATCATGGTTTTAGAAAAATTTGGTGATAATGAAAATTTTTTTGATTTTGTGCTTTTTTCGGACGAATCAATGTTCCACAATAACGGTTTAGTAAATAGACATAACTTTCATTATTATAGTGACAAGAATCCTAATTTTTTTAGAACTCTCGATAGGCAACACGGATAGTCCGTAAATGTGTGGGGTGGTATAATGGGAACACATGTAGTAGGTACGTTTTCTTTAATGTCAATTTGAACGGTGGTATGTTTCGCGAATTTGCCTGTTCTTTTGGAACACATACCGCTTGATATTCGGCAGGAAATGTGGCTACAATTAGACGGAGCGCCCGCGCATTTTCATGCTAATGTTAGGGACGAATTGGACAGGCAATTTTCCAACAGGTGGATAGGGCGCAGCGGCCCACAAAATTGGCCGGCAAGATCCCCTGATTTAACTAGTCCTGATTTTTTCTTGTGGGGATACATCAAAAATATTGTCTACCATACACCACCAACCACACCCGACAACATGAAGGAGCGAATCAGAACAGTTTTTACTCCAAGCATGTTGAGAAAAGTGAAGGAATCTTTCCTAGAGAAAGTTCGTTTATGTATTGAAAGGAACGGAAATCATTTTGAACATGTGTTGAAACGTTGAAGTTGCTCACTTATCAAGACTGTGTTTGTTCAATAAAACAATGTTTTTGTTATTTACTCAGTTATTAACGTCTTTCAGTCATTGTTAAGCTCTGTTTGTTCAATAAAACAATGTTTTTGTTATTTACTCAGTTATTAACGTCTTTCAGTCATTGTTAAGCTGTGTTTGTTCAATAAAACAATGTTTTTGTTATTTACCCAGTTATTAACGCCTTTCAGTCATTGTTCAGGAAAGCCTAGTCAAACGGTTAGATTATCTCGAGCAATAAAAGCTTTTCATCAAAACCTGCTCATAAAAAATCGAGTAAAAAATGACATAAAATTAACAGATAGGTATAGGGAACCCTAATACAGTTTTGTAGGGAATTAAAATTAGAACAAAAATAGGGTGATAAATACGGGGTGTTCCATTCAATATAAGGAAGTTAATTGGCTTTAATGTTGGTCAAAATAGTAACTGAGTTTTTATACACCCAGTATAAATTTGTGATAATAACTTCGGTGGATTTTAAAGTTTGATGCTTTCAGTAAACAATGAAAAACATTTGAAAAATAGTCCTCGAGTACGTAAAACAGAAAGTTCTTTTGAATTTCGATCTACATTCTCACAAATAATGAAATATCTCGGCAACAGGTGGAGTTAGGTATTGGGACTGTAACAGTAAGTGGCTTTTATTTAGTCCACAGAATCGAAATATGCCATCATATATAGGGTGTTCCATTTAAATTTTCATAACTTTGATGGGTAAATTTTTTATGTACCACCCTGCATATTCGAAAATAATTTTAAAACGTGCTCCTAATGAACCTACACGATAATTAAAAAAAAGATTTCAAAAATATTTTACCATTTTTCGTATACAAACCGACGGAGCATATATATATATATATATATATATATATATATATATATATATATATATATATAAAAATTTTTATACCGGATGCCCACGAGATCACTTTCCGGCTGCCATTTTTTTTATTTATCTATTGATTTAAATGAAAGTTGGCAGGGTTGTTACTCTAACCAAACGTCATTTTTAGGAATTTTTGACAAGCATTTCCGACTTCCGGTTTCACCGGAAATAACCTTAACTTTTGATTTTTAAATGACACCCCTTGTATATTTTTTGTTTTTCGGATTATGGAGGTCATTTTACGGCCGATTGCGTAATATTTAAATCGATTTTTTTCCAAATGTAATTTTAAAATTGAATTTTATTTTCTCATCCAGAGTGCCATGACCATCTTAAAATCATTCTACATACTTAAGTCGCTTCCAGAAACTAGAACGTTCTAAACTTTATTTTTGCCGTAGTTCAAAAAAATTAAATGGAAGCATACCACTTTCATAACACTACTAAATGCAATATTTTAAAACGAATTTAATGACGTATAACACGTTTTGTCATTTTTACCCATTTTCGATTTAAAACATTTTTTTTTTATATTTACGTCTTACTCATTAATAAAATACACTTCCTATGTCACGCCATGAAAACAATAGGTGTCTAGGTTGCAATGGAAACACTATGGTAAATTTAAAAGTTTGACAGGTAATAATAAAGGTTGTTGTTTATTAACATGAATCTAATATTTTACTTAAAAATTAAATTAAAGTTTGTACTTAGTTTAATTATAAAATTAACAAAAGTGTTTACTAAGAGTGAGCAGGTTGATATACTTATTATGTATGGACATTGTGGCAAAAATGCTGCGGAAACCGAACGAGTTTATCGGCAAGAATATCCTGAGCGTCTTCATCATCCTACAAGACAATACATTATCTACCTTATAAGAAAAATGCGCTAAGAACCCGATAATTTGCAAAAACATTTTATTATTAATAAACAAACGGAAGAAAATGTAATAGCATATGTCATTCAAAACCCCACAGCATCCACAAGGGAAATTTCCTTTGAATTAGACATTGGCGCAGAATCAGAAGAAACATGGATACAAATCATTTAAGTACCAGCTTCACCAACATTTGTACGAGGGAGATTTTGTTAGAAGACTGGAATATTGCAACTGGTTCTTGGAACATAACGATGCCGATAATAGCCTAGCCAATTCTATTTTGTATTCTGACAAGTCGAGATTTACCAATAATGGAATGTTCAACCGGCAAAATACAAGATATTGGTCAACGATAAATGAACACCGAATAATGGAAGGTAATTTTCAAGAGATATTTGGAGTAAATGTATGGGCTGGAATAATTGGTACTCGTGTTGTGGGACCGATTCTTTTCCAAGGGCATTTAAATGCAGAGCGATATTTGGGTTTTTTACAACATGAAATTGCATATTTTTTGGAGGAATTACCGTTGGAAATAAATAATCAACACCTTTATTATCAACAAGATGGTGCGCCGGCTTACAACGCTATTGTTGTGAGAAATTACTTAGAAGAACGATTTGGAGAACATGTTATCTCTACCCGTGGACTGATCCGGTGGCCTCCTCGTTCGCCTGACCTTACACCTCTTGACTTTTTTTTGTGGGGCCATATTAAGGAGATTGTTTACCGAACACCGACAACAACACTTAACATCTTAGAAAACCGTATACGAGCGGCATTTGCTAGCATTACCCCCGACATGTTTAGGAATGTCGTAGAAAACAACGTTTTTCGTGTTAGGAAATGTCAAGAGGTGGAAGGGCAGCACTTTGAAAATTTAATTGGTGGTTAAAAGGTCCAAAAGTTATGATCTAATACCTATTGTTAATGTCATATTATTGTTAATGTTATTAATCTTTTTTAATTATTTTTAATACTGTTTAAAATTATTACACTCTGTTTGTTTTAAAATAAATTTTGTTCAGTCGTTGTCTGAAAACATTGGGAAAATACGCAAAGCAATGCATTAAAATTGTGCTGCTCTAAAAACAACTTTCAGACGCGCCCATAATGCGGCAAAAATAAAGTTTAGAACGATCTAGTAAAAAAGTTAACAAAGATAAAAGTGAGTTTGCATTTTTCTGGAAGTGAGTTAAGTATGTAGAATGATTTTAAGATGGTCATGACACTCTGGATGAGAAAATAAAATTCAATTTTAAAATTACATTTGGAAAAAAATCGATTTAAATATTACGCAATCGGCCGTAAAATGACCTTTATAATCCGAAAAACAAAAAATATACAGGGGGTGTCATTTAAAAATCAAAAGTTAAGGTCATTTCCGGTTAAACCGGAAGTCGGAAATGCTTGTCAAAAATTCCAAAAAATGACGTTTGGTTAGAGTAACAACCCTGCCAAGATTCATTTAAATCGATAGATAAATAAAAAAATGGCAGCCGGAAAGTGATCTCGTGGGCATTCGGTATAGAGTCCGCCTTTGGGAGCTGATCCGATGAGTATCTGCTAAACCAAACTTACTATAATTTTGAAAATTTGGTGACAGGGTAATGATGTTAGAGCTAACTCATCTAAAATGTTTTCACGTTCGTACCACTTCCGGTTATACCGGAAGTCGGTACTTCAAATTCGATATACAACATAAGTGTAAAAATTTAATACTTTATGAGTAAATCGAAAAAAACTACTTTTTACTGCGGAGGTGATACATACTTATCAGCGCACCATTACACGATAAAGATGCTTATTTATTTTGTTTTTCTTTTGTAGTCAATAATTTAATAAAATTGTTGGCAGTTTGTGTTTTTCTTGATGAAATGGCTCGACTTGAATATTCTAATACAGATTATTTGAATTTAACTTTAATTCACGGAAAATGTCATAGAGTTGTAAAACGAACAGTAAGAACATTTATCGAACGATATTCTGAGCGCCCCCGACCATCAGCAGATACAATAAGACGTGTGGTTCAAAATGTGGAACAGTTTGGTACATTTAAACACTCTATTCCTCGCAAAAAACTGCTATTAATAACGAACAGAATGAAGTTATAACTTTAGGATATTTCCGTGCGTATCCTTGTAATTCCATAAACGACGCGAAAACAGATATTGGCTTAACACCAACAACTATCAGAAGAATTCTTAAGAAACATAAGTTTAGACCATACTGTTTACAATTAGTTCAACATTTGAAAGAAGCGGATTTCTTGAATCGTATCGAATTTTGTGAAACAATTTTGCTCAAAATACAAGAAATTCCTAATTTTTTGACTAATATATGGATGGACGAATCTAAATTTACGAAAAATGGCATATTTAATCGCCGAAACTCGCATTACTGGAATAACGAAAATAGCAATCCAATTCGCGAATGCCATTTTCAGGAAATTTGGAATTTTAACGTATTTTGTGCTATTTGGAATAACGAAAGCTCTGACGTGTATTTTTACAACGAAAATTTGAGAGGTTTAAAATAGTTGATTGTTGCGATTTGTGATTACAAATTTAATTTCTAGGAGAAAATTATCTTGAGATATTAAACACTCGAATTCAACCCCGATTAAATCTAGAAAGGGAAAATTTATGGTACCAACAAGACGGCGCGCCCCTTCACAACACCAGCGCTGTTTCCATGAAACTTTATGAAATTCTTGAAGATCTCCGGTTTGCCAATAATGGTCCCTTTCCATAGGCACCTAGGTCACCGGATCTTACGCCAATGGATTTTTATCTTTGGGGTCGAATTAAAAATATTGTTTATGCTACTCCACTAACGACTAAAGAAGATTGCATTGCAAGAGTGCAAAATGCCTTCAATTCTCTTTCTCCACAAGAAATTCAAAGGGCTACAAATGAAGCCGTTATAAGACGGGTTCAACAATGTCTAACGGGCAACATTTTGAACATTTATTGTAAATTAATTTACATTTTATCACGAGCAAGAAATACTAAATAAGCGACTTTATCGTGTAAGAATGCACTGATAAGTATGTAGTTACTACCTCCGCAGTAAAAAGTAGTTTTTTTCGATTTACTCATAAAGTATTAAATTTTACACTTATGTTGTATATCGAATTTGAAAAAATGACAGAAAATTTCTGTTTGGCAAAATGACTTTGAATCACAAAATTATCAATTTTATAATTTTTGCAGTAACTTTTCAAATATTTTTCTTTATTTCAATTCTCAATTATTTGGTTTCCATGGTGAGCACGAAAAGGAATACTAGATTTAAGTATGTAGCTCATTTTATCACAAATTTTAAAATTGGGACTTTTTGATAATAAGTATGAAACTGTTACGTTTAGGCAAATAAAGTTTTAAACAAACTTACCTTAATTTTTGACGTTAAATCGATCTGAGTAATAAAAAATAGGGGTTTCCATTTGATTTTTTTGAGTAACTTGCATTTCTTGATAATCAAGTTTACACATTCATAATTTTATTTTAATGAAAAATACAAATGTCATTTTTTGCAGACTGTTGCAATAAACCTTTGCTTACAACACCTCAAAGTTTTATTCAAATTGCTTGACAGGAACAGAACAATTAACCAGTTATTACTAAGACCGCATTTGTCAATTTTTTTAGAAAACTGTTTTTTTTGAACGATTGAAATTTCGTATCTAGTTTATTTAACAAACTTACCTTAAAATTCGACATAGAATCCAAAAATGTATTAATATACGGGGTGTTACATTTCAAATAAGCGACTAAGTACCGACTTCCGGTATAACCGGAAGTGGTACGAACGTGAAAATATTTTAGATGAGTTACCCCTAACATCATTACCCTGGCACCAAATTTTCAAAATTATAGTAAGTTTGGTTTAGCAGGCCCTGTATATATATATATATATATATATATATATATATATATATATATATACCGTGTCCAAGATAAGGATGCTCACTATGGGGATCTCGGAAACGGTAAGAGATGGAAGGTCGGTTAAATAGAACAAAAGTTACGCATTTGAGAGGATGTATTTATGGTCTTTGTAGAACTCGAATATCTCTTTTAGTTTTTGAGATATTTGAAAAAAATTGAATTTTCTGATTTTCGTTTTTATTTTTTTCTGACCTTGTTTGAGGAGCTATCAATAAAAGAAGAGCATATTTTCATTGTCACTTTTCTAGCTCTACTTAATGCTGTTACTCAATTTTTGATACAACGTTTCGTTTGTTAGCAACCATCATCAACTTTATTTTTTTAAAGACACGAAGAATTTATTTTTGCCATATTTAAATTCTCTCCGTGATTCTGAATTCAATGATATATCACACTTTATATTTTTGATACGTTTCGGATGAGAAATTTCATATTCAATGTAAAACATCGAAAACGTACAGTTAAAACTAATACTAGAAACATTAGAAAACTGTAAAATTATTATAAAATAATGTTTTCTCATATTCTAATGCCTGTTGCGAATAAAATAATTCACAAGTATGTATTTAGTGAAAATACTATTAATTAAACAGTTAAAATACCTCTTTCGTCGTACTAATGCATTTAATAAAAATAAGTTGGGTTTGCATTTTGTTTACCTACCTGTCATAATTGATTGTTGTCCGTATTACGTTTGTTTGGTGGTCTTTGAGTTAATTACATTTTGTGTTTACCTAAAAACAATATGGTAGGAGTACATTTTTCAAATAATGAAAAATTCGATATACTGACGTCTTACATTTTGTGTCAACGTAATTGTTCTGAAGCCGAAATAATGTATTTAAACAAATATTCAGAAAGGCGTCAACCTCACAAAAGAACTTTTCGCACATTAGCAGTTAATCTAAAAGAATATGGTGCGTTCAAAAAACCTGTAAAATCTCACAAAAAACCTTGCAATGAAGAAAAAGCCAATACTGTTTTGTTAGCTGTAACGGAAAATCCAGAGGTTTCTACTAGGAAAATTGGCATAGCCCATTCCACAGCTCATTATGTTCTAAAGAAGGAGAAAGTGCATCCATATAAATTTAGAATTTGCCAAGGACTTCGACCAGGTGACCTAGAAAGACGTAGAATATTTTGCGAATGGTATACACGTCAATCTCAAGACAATGAATATTTTCCGAATAAAATAATATGGTCCGATGAAAGTATGGTTAATAATAATGGAATTTTTAATCGTAGAAATGCTCATTATTGGGCATGAGTAAATCCACGTCTGTACAAAACGGCCAAACACCAACACCGTTTCGGATTTAATATGTGGGCTGCTATATTCGGTACTCGAATTATAGGTCCTTTCATTTACCACGAGTTCTTAAATTCTGAACGTTACCAAATTTTACTCCAAAATGAATTAGAGATAGCTTTGAATGATTTGCCTTTAAAAGAAGTTGAAGGTTGTTGGTTTATGCAGAACGGTGCACCAGCACATAATTCCAGAGTTGTCAGTTAGATTTCCAGAAAGATGTATTGGCACTCATGTAAATGTACTGTGGCCAACCTGTTCTCCAGATATAGCACCTTTGGATTTTTTTTTTGGGGATACATTAAAAATTACATTTATGGAAACGATATTGAAAACGAAGAAATTTTACAAAGATTAGTTCTCGAAGAGTTTGCTAGTATTACTCCTCAAATGCTGAAGAATGTTTTAGATGCTACAGTTAGAAGATGCTATTTATGTTTAGAGAATAAGGAGAATCTTTTTGAACATCTTTTGTGAGTTTATTAACCTTTAAAATAAATGTTTTTTATATGTCTATCATTTAAAATTACAAAACATAATTTTATAATAATTTTACGGTTTTGTAATGTTTCTAGTATTAGTTTTAACTGTACGTTTTCGATGTTTTACATTGAATATGAATTTTCTCATCTAAAACATATCAAAAATATAAAGTGTGATATATCGTTGAATTCAGAATCAAGGAGAGAATTTAAATATGGCAGCAATAATTTTTTCGTGTATTTAAAAAAATAAAGTTGATGATGGTTGCTAACAAACGAAACGTTGTATCAAAAATTTAATAACCGCATTAAGTAAAGCTAGAAAAGTGGCGAATAAAAATGTGCTCTTCTTTTCTTGATAGCTCTTCTAATAAGGTCAAAAAAAAAAAAAACGAAAATCAGAAAATTCAATTTTTTTCAAATATCTTAAAAACTAAAAGAGATATTCGAGTTCTACAAAGACCATAAATACATCCTCTCAAATGCGTAACTTTTGTTCCATTTAACCGACCTTCAATCTCTTACCGTTTCCGAGATCCCCATAGTGAGCATCCTTATCTTGGACACGGTGTATATAAAGCTAACATTAATTGTTACCATAATGACTATCGTCTCGTTGAAAAAAAATATAAAAATAACTATTCTAATCAATAATTCGCCAGCTTTTATTCAAAATTGATAATGCACTATTAAATTGAACTATTTGTCAATATCACTACTAAAGCCATTCTTACAATAAGTCACAAAAGCTTCTTTATCTGAGGAGCTTTACTAAATTACCCGATTGTTCATCCAAATCATCGATATCAATGACGTTATTGAACTTATGTGACGTTAGTTGTAAAATCCATTATTTGGGGTAATGCACTTGCAACATGATACTAAATTTTGTTGATCTTTGATAGAAATAGACACTCTTTTAGTTATATAGGTTAAGTTTTATTTCTTAATTCATCACGTTATAATTCTTTCTGTCTCGTGTATTTGAAAATAGGTCAGTTTTTACTTTTTATTATATACATTTGAGCTGCGTTTCCCGAGAGGATCAAAAATAATCGTTTTAAGTGTTTTAATGCTGAGACTGGCTTGATATATAACTGTTTTAGTGTATTTGACTTTAATAATTCTAATTATTTCATGACATTCATACATACGTACCATACAAATTACACAAATTTTTCATAGTCTTCATGTTAGATAAATTATGCTTATTATCCGTGAATTACAAATACAGTGGTTGGAGCAGCAATTGCTCTTACAGTTTTCAGAAAAATCATTACATTTTAATGTAGTTTAGTATTAATTTTCATTACAATATTTAAATCAAAAACGACATTTCCTTATCTAAATGTATGCAAGAGTAGTAATTTGGTTTTAAATTATTTATGAATAATAACATTGGGGAGTATTTAATGCAATATCTGAAACTAACACTAATTAGAGAGATTAAATTAGTTTTTACATTTTACAACTATAATAGTACACAACTATTTCTATTGCTTTTAGGTTCTCTAGGTTTACCCACAACACTTAATAATGCTTCTTCAAATACCCTGTTTACATTCCATAAATATTTTGAAGAACATTCAACAAAACCATCCGATTTAATTTTTCGATGTAATGCTAATCCTTCCTTAGTTGATATTGTTTTTGAATATTCATTTCGTAAATCGGTTTTTGTAGCTGAAACAAAAAAAAAATTAATTATTTTATAGCTTTGTAACATTTTGAATTGATTTTATTCATTTGTGTACAAGGTTTTGTGAGATTGTAATTGACTTAATTAGAGAAATGATTGTTTAACAAACCAACTGTTTTTTTGCTAAATTATATTGGTTTAAATGAGTATTTATTTAGTAAAGTTTTTACTGGTAATAAGTTATGTAGACGAATTTGGCTGTTGAAAAACATTCTTTGGGATGATACACAAAGGTCCATCATCCAGAGATTCATCGATTTTTTGTAGCTAATATTTTTAAATAAACAATTAATAAAATGTATATTTTTTAACTTTCCTTCGTGGAATTCTGCATTTAATAGATCTAATGTTTTAAATACAATGCAATTCTACTGCGTGGACGGAGGATTTCTCCTTAACTATTAGAGATATCAAAACCAATTTTGGTGTGATAATACACGATCATTGGAGCTACATTCTAAAAATATTTAGGTATATACAGGATGATTGACAAAAATATGACAACCCAAACCTGCGTTTTTTGTGATTGGAACACCTTCTATATTTTTTCATATTTAGATTCCACGTGAAAAGTAGATACTAATTGATAATAGTTTTCATAGTCATAAGAAGGACCCGTTCTTTAGGTATTGATGCTTTAGTTGAAAATATTGACATACAGAAGAACAAATAAAACAAAATCTAGAGCAAATAAGAAAATACGAATGGCACATAAATCTTTAACTGAAAACATAAACGAATAAAACCATAAATTCAAATAAAGTGTTTAAAATGCTGACCACGCCTAGCTAAACACTTTGCAATTCGCATGGTAAACGAAAGATTCACTCGCAACAACATTAAAGGCGAAATGGATTGAAACGCAGCTCTAATTCTATTTTTCATATCTTCGCTTGTGGTGGGAGGATGTTGGTAAACCTTTTCCTTAACGCAGCCCCAAAGGAAGAAATCAAGGGGCATAAGATCCGATGATCTGACTGGCCAGTTTTCCACAACACCTCTCCTATCCACCTCATCGGATAATTTCTATCGAGATATTGCCTAACGTTGATTGCATAGTGTGGAGGGGCGCCATCCAGTTGAAACCACATGGTACGAATATTATTTACCTCGATATTTTCCAAAAGCTCGGGTAAATCATTTTCCAAAAACTGTGAATATCTTTCTCCAGTAAGACTCCCATCAAAGACCATCAATGCTGGTGATCAACAACTTTTAAGATGTGTAGATTAGTATCTGAATAGTGATAATAGTTATGTGTATTAACATTGCCATTATTGTGAAAATTTGCCTAACCCGTAAATAGAATGTTATTAACAAAATTGGGTTTTTGACTTTAGTAGTTACCCATTGGCAGAAAGATTCACGATTTTGAAAATCTATTTCACTTAAAGCTTGATGTTGCTCGATATGATAAAGACGCAATTTGTTTTTTTTTAGTAATGCTGCGAACTGTATTTCTATTTACGTCTAGGTGTGTACTTAGCTCTATGGTACTAATTTGCCGGTTTTCTATAAGAGATGCCACGACTTGAAACTCAATTTCTTCATTTGGGCTTGTTTTTGCGCGCTTGGGTAACACACACTTCCAGAATTTATAAATCTCTCCTAGGTGGTAGGCATGTATACTCCATGCCAGCCGGGGAGGTACCACCACCCTTACCATGGGCTCCTTAATATTGGGTCTCCGATTTTCTGAGCTCGGTAAGGGCTGCCGGTTACCTTTTCCATCATCCTCAATCTATTCTCATCCTTATTCTTCCTTCTCGCCCTCACTGTCTTCCTATCGGATTAAAAGTCCCAAATTAAAAATAAGATGGCTGTGGTTTCTAGAGTTATAAATTCCGGACGTAAAATCCTGCCCCATTCGGATGTCCGGGAGGGCAGGGCCCAAGCGACCTCGGTCATCGAAAGTATCAACTTTTTGATTCACTACTGCAACATCCGCGGTATCAGGTCTAATCTTAATGCTATTCACCAACATCTTGAACAAATACAACCTGATATATTGTTTCTATCTGAAACACAAGTCTCCTAGGAAAGCTCCGAGTCACCCGACTTGCAATTTCCTCAATACCATCTTCACTCTAACTTTCGATATAAAGGAGGCGTATGTGCCTACATCAAGGACAGAATTGCTTGCAAGAGGGTTTCTTCCTTAGAAAATAAAAATTATGACGTGATTTGGTTTAAACATTCTGGTCCTAATTTTGTGAAATTCTACTGTTGCATTTATAGGTCTCCTAATGACAGCAACTTTCAAGACTTCTTCGATTACCCTTAGTACGAAAGTTGACTATCTCCTGTCTCAGTTTCCATCTTGCGATATCTCATTTGTAGGCGATTTCAATGTTCATAACTCTAATTGGCTTCAATTTTCATCTACTACAAATCCCGCTGATCATAGTGCAGAAACATTTGCTATTTCATGTGATCTCACACAAATGATTTCTGAACCCACAAGAATCCCTGATAACCCTAACCATACTCCAAATCTTGTTTATAAAACTTCCGTTCTTTCGCCTTTAGGTCTTTCCGACCATTGTCTAATAAAAATCATTTCTACTGTACCTAATTCCACTGTTGTTCGCAAAACCGATAGAACCTTGTGGTATTTTAAGTCAGGTCGATGGAGTGATTTACGGGATTTCTTTGCAACCTTTTCATGGCGTGAATATTGTTTTAAGTCGTCGGACATCGCTCTTTCAGTATCTGAAGTCATCTTCATGGGAATGGAGTTATACATTCCGAAAAAACAGTACCGTGTAGGTCATTCACGTTCCCAACCCTGGTTCAATAAGGCTTGTTCTGATGCAATATCTTTAAAAAATAAATGTTACATTAAATGGAAATCTAATAAATCGGTTGACAGTCATGTAGAATACGTTGGTGCTAGAAATATCTCCAAAGTGTCGTCACTAAAACTAAAAAGTTGTTCGAACAACGAAAATGCAATGAACTAGCTACATTTCCTTTAGGCAGTCGTAAATTTTGGTCTTTAGCAAAAGCCATTAGTTAAAACTTTCGAACATCTTCATTTCCCCCCCTGACATCTATTGACGGATCGGTAGTTGCTGATTCTGTAGACAAAGCCAACGTTTTTGTGGATTTGTTTGCATCAAACTCGTGTCTCAATGATTCTGGAAAAGATGTGCCCCTAGACAACTCTTCTTCATAAGTTATGAAACCAATTCACTTTCGGTACAAGCTCTTGGAATCGATCATCAGTAGGCTTGATCTCAATAAGGCGACTGGCCCAGACGGTATCCCAGCTATTGTCTTAAAGAAATGTTCCCCCGAACTAGTACCAGTCCTATCTAAGCTCTATACGATCTCTATATCTTCTGGGGAATTCCCTTCATCATGGAAGTTAGCAAATGTTCAACCTATTCCCAAAAAAGGTGATAAGACCGATCCCTCAAATTACAGACCAATTGCCATCACTTCCATTTGGTCTAAAATCATGGAAAAAGCCATCAATCAGCAACTGCTCACGTTTCTTGAAACTAACAAACTCCTTAGTGACCATCAATATGAGTTTAGGCAAAGTCGTTCAACAGGCGATCTTCTTTCATATGTGACCCAAGTTTGGAACAATACAGTAGAGCAGTCCGGTGAAACAGTTGTAGTCGCTTTAGATATCTCAAAGGCATTTGACCAAGTTTGGCATAAGTGTTTACTTGCCAAACTCACCTCGTTTGGGTTAAATGATGCGCTCATCAACTGGGTTTCAAGTTTCCTTGATGAAAGACGAATACGTGTCGTAGTTGATGGCTTTTTTTCAAAAGAAGTTAGCATTAACGCCGGCGTACCACAGGGATCCGTTATAGCGCCTACACTTTTTCTGCTGCACATAAACGACCTTATTTCTTCAATAACTAACCCCATCCATTGCTTTGCTGACGATAGCACTCTTCACTGTAGTTCATCTCAGTCTATTCATAGTGATAATCCACCTTATATGTCAAATCAAGAAATTAAAGCTGAAATGGCAAATTCAATCAACAAAGACATTCAACGTATTCTCGAATGGGGAAGCAATAATCTAGTTAAATTTAATGCTGGGTTTAATGTTGGGTATGACTGTATCTTCAAATCTCTCATGGGTTGACCATCTTCTGTCAGCTACCAAAACAGCTGCTCGTAAAATAGGCTTTTTGTACAGATCTAAGCAGTACTTTACCTCTCGACAACTCCTTTTGCTGTATAAGGCCCAAATTCGGCCTCATCTGGAATATAATTCTCACCTTTGGGTTAGTGCTCCCCAATACGCTCTCGATATCGTTGATCGTATTCAAAAGAGAGCGATTAGGCTTATAAATGACCCGTCTTTAACTTCTCACATACAGTTCCTTGAGCATAGAAGGGTGGTTTCAGTTCATTCTTTGTATTATCGTTATTACAACGGCTATTGTGCTGGTGAATTACATTCTTTGATACCATCTCCGGCTATCTTTGCGAGAAACACTCGGTTCGCTCAATCACATCATCAGTATGCAGTACAAATCTCTACTTGTCGTACCAAACGGGCGCAATCCACATTTTTCTACACGGCTTCTAAACTCTGGAATGATCTCCCTAGTTCCTGTTTTCCTCTCACTTATGATATGAGAAAATTTAAGGTAGCTGTTCATAGTAGGCATCTATTGGCAATTCATTATCCATCCTCCTAAGTGTTCCTGAGTGCTTTAGCACGATAGGCCTTATTTAGCCTGTTCAGGTCCACAATCATAAAAAAAAAAAAGCTACATTCATAAACGACTCTTGCCGCGGCTGTCTTCTCTCTGCGTATCATTTACAGTACAAACGGGTAGCCAGCAAAGCATTTATTTGAGCTTCGCCGTAAATAAAGATCGACCATTTCTTCTTTGGAAGAATTCATTTTATACAAAACTTGACAAAGCGACAATCCAAAAACACACAAACTAATGTAACAATGATTATACAAACATCAAAACAATAGATGCAATTGTTCCTCTTTATTAAGCGCGGCTAGCCTACCGGATTTGTTTTGTTGATGAATTCTATTGTCATAGTAAATTTGTATTTTAGAGTATGTTTACGTAAAAGCGTCAATATCTCAAGAAGGGTCCGTCTCATGGCTATGAAACCTATTATCAATTAGTATCTACTTTTCACGGGGAATCGAAATGTGAAAAAATATACAGGGTGTTGCATTTGAAAAAATTGATAAAAATTACATTTCGGGTAAGTTAATCATTCTGAATAGTTTTACATGTTTTCGAAAAATTTCCCAGTTTGTTTGTTAGTAGACTATTATTAACAGTCGGTGGTATAAACAGATTTACAAAATCATGGTGACAACGCGCGCATCGTGGTTCCAAAGTTAACTCTATTTTGGTACTAAAGTGACGATTTCTGCAGAATGGTTAGTGATACGGATACATATTTCTATACTTTTATTCTAAATGTAACAGTAAATCCAAAAATGCAAAAATATACAGGGTACTCTATTTAAAAAAACATAGGTTTAGGTTGGCACAGTTTTGTCAATCACCCTGTATATACCTAAATATTTTTAGAATGTAGGTCTAATGATCGTGTATTACCACACCAAAATTCGATTTGATATCCTTAATAGTTAAGGTGCAATCCTCCGACCACGTAATAGACACCCACCCTGTATACAATAAAACTACTAACAGATTTATATAATTACATAATAAAACTTACTAATAATGCAAACATGAAACTTTTTGAGTTCATGTTCTGCATGTCCCTCAACACTTTTATTCTATTCTATAACAAAAATTACAATCTTTCTTAAGGATTTTCACTTTTTTAGATAATGTCCAATGCTTTATATTTAAAACAAAAAGTCAAAATGTATTTATAAGTAATTTCTAATGACTAACGCTTGTACAACGTTTTGATTACGTACGCGATTTGAAAATTTAATGCATATTAATTTAAAGTTATTAAAACAAAATCTGAAAGCAATTTTAACAAAAAAAAGTAATTTCCCCGATGGGGATTAGAACTTTCATTGCTTATATTACCAGTCCGATAATTTAACCGCTAGACCAATAGCTCTATTTGTGCTAAACGTTTACTGTTAGCATAAAACTGAAATTCATAAAATTTTGGGAACCGAACTAAAGCACGTATACAATGTTTTGATGATATTCAGTCATGTCATCATTAAAAATGGCGGACAACCTCCATTTTGTAAAATAATTTTAAATGGGATCATATGGTAAGTAATACCTCATTTGAAAGGCAGTTCCAAGTCCTTTTTAACGACATCAACAACATTAAAGTATTACTACTGTTTTATCAGTTTCTACCCAAAAACCTCAAAACATTAATTGACGTTTTTGGGTTGAAACTCATTAATCAGTAGTAATATTTTAATCTTGTTGATGTCGTTAAAAAGAACTTGGAACGTGGAGGTATTACTTGCCATATGATCCGTTTTAAAATAATTTTACGAAATAGCGGCTCTCCGCCATTTTTAATGATTACGTCACTGAAGACCATCAAAAACGTTGTATTAATGCTTTAGTTCGGTTTCCCAAAATTTTATTAGTTTCAGTTGTGTGGTTTAAATAATACGTTGGGGAGGGGAGGGGATACCTTAGACGGGCATTGTATACGTTTGTCATAATTTATACTGATTCTGCAACATCCTAGTCGAAAATCTTGGTTAAAATCCTAATATACAAGGTAGTCCAGAATTATATACCTTAATTGCAATAGCTGATAGTTCGTTAATAAATGAGGGTACATCTTTATATACACTCTTTTGTATAACGGGTTCATATTTTAGGGGTGAGTGAATGACATTAGGGTAATTAAATTTATGTTAACAGTTATTTCATCCCTTACGATTAAGTGATAGTTTTGAGTGGTACGGATGAGCTATTACGTAATTCTTTTGTAATTTGCAATTATTTAAACAAAATTCTTTAAAACATGATTCGCCAGACTATTCTACGCAAAAAAAGGTACTCTTGTTACACTTTTATAATTATTACCATTTTCGAGTAATTTAAAGTAAAAGTTCATTTTTATGTAATCGTAACCAAGTACTTTAATAAGAGAAGTAGGCTTGGGAATAGAAGCTTATAAACGATACTTTATAATCAAGTATTATACGAAATCTAAATGACGTCTAATAACAATTAAACTGTTTTAATGACATTTGCAGCATATTCGAAAGTTAAATTTGTTAAACACGGTCAACTATTCAAATTCTGAATTCAGACATACTTTTGGCGTTGGGAGAATGTTCGGGAAATGTTGCTGCCGCTGTACGACTTTATACAAAAAAGTTTCCGAATAAAAGTATTCCCAATGCCAAAACTGAACGACGATTGAGTGAAACCGGTTGTCTTCGGAAAAGAAACACAGATGCTGGTCGTCGTAGACAAACAAGAACTGTTCGCATTGTACATCAAATTCTAGACACGGCAATGAACGATCCCACCATAAGTACACGTAAGTCAGGATTAAGAATGAACATTTCCCATCAAAATGTTTTAAGAGTTCTGTACGAACAGCAGTTGCATCCATATCATTATTAGCAAGTACAGGAATTGGTACCTGGCGACAAGTTACTCAGAGTGGATTTTTCTGAAGTAATGCAAGACCAAATTCAAAATGACAAAAATTTCTTTTTATGGACGAAACCACATTTACATGGCAAGGTATGTTTAATTCTAGAAGTATGCATTTATGGTTTGAGACAAATTCCAGGGCTACCATAGACCCTCATTTCCAATATACTTTTAAAACAAATGTGTGGCCAGCAATTCTAGGAAATCGTTTTATAGGATACCACATTTTTTCCTGGAAATTTAAATGGAAACATGTATTACGATTTTCTAGATAACACTTTCTATTCTATGATATTGTTGTAGAAGATGTTCCACTGTACATAGGAAGAAAGATGTTTTTTATGCACGATGGTGCTACACTGTACTAGAATTTGTAGAAGGTGGTTGCACTTCCCCAATAAATGGATTGGTCGAGGTGCAGATGCACCTCTTCGGAGTTGTGATCTCTAGATTTTACTGTATGGAGTTATTTGATATCAAAAGTGTATAATACTCAAATTAACACATTAAATGGGTTTAGAGACAAAATCGAATTTAAGTATTTAAGTATTAAATGGAATAATTCGATAAATAAATGAAAACCAGGGCAAGACTCGAAAAACTGAGAAATCTGTCGACAGATAACTTCGACAAATTTAACACACTCCGAAGCAAACTCCGCAAAACAATCAGACAAAGGAAGAGGGTGTATGAACAGAATAAGTTACAAGAATTGCAAAAGAATCACGAGTCTGGCAAAATAATGACCTTCTACAAATGTGTCAGGGACTACAAAAAGCGCTACCACCCTAGAACAACAACAATGGTGCTTGACGAAAATGGATTAATTATAACAGCAGATGAGATTCTTAACAAGTGGAATAACTATTTTGCGGGGCTTCTTAATAAACCCGATGTTCTTGCTCTACATTTTCATCAGTGCACGTAGCCTAAAATGTAATCCAGCCTCCGACACTAGAAGAGATCATCAAGGCAAGACAATAACTAAAAAATAGTAAAGCACCTGATCCGGATAATATCACAGCCGAGTGCTTCAAGAAAGGCGGAGAGCAACTAGCACAGCACGGGCACCAACGGGTCTGGGGAGCCATCCCAGTAGACTGGAAAATAGGAGTAATCACCCCTCTCCACAGAAAAAGCCGTAAGGAAATTTGTCAAAACCACAGAAGCATCACTCTGCTCAACAGAGCCTACAAAATAACGTCAAATATCGTTCTCCAACGCATCGACCCATATGCCGAAGAAATAGTAGATGAGTACCAATCTGGCTTCAGATGTGGGAGATCAGCGACTAACCGACTATTTACAATACGCCAACTTTTCAAAAATTTTGGGAGTTCAATAAAGATCTGCATAACTCATTTGTTGATTTCCAGCAAGTATGTCAAAGTGTAGTAAGAGTACGCCTATTGGAGACGATGCTAGAACTTGGAATTCCAATTAAATTGGCACTAGTAACAAAGACATGTGTGGACGGCTCCCAGGC
Source organism: Vesta saturnalis (assembly GCA_036346205.1). Lineage (NCBI taxonomy): Eukaryota > Metazoa > Arthropoda > Insecta > Coleoptera > Lampyridae > Vesta > Vesta saturnalis. Next base: position 225,581 of record JARFJB010000650.1, on the reverse strand, counting down.
TTGGGTCAGAGCAGAGGGAGAGTACAGCGAGATATTTGCTCTAAGAAAAAGTGATTTATATCACCTGTCCTTTTCAATATTGTGCTGAAAAATCCGCTAGGCCGTCGGAACCACATACCCACATTTATGGACCACTATGTGACAGGAGGTATCACTGTCAACGTGAAGGAAAGCATCCTCGATTTGAATAATGAAGCAAGAAGGATGGGCTTACGTACCCACAAAAACAAAATATATGCGTGTATCAAGAACAATAATATATACGAAGAGATAAAACATCGTATCTGTCAGGGAAACAAATGGTACTATGTATTGCAGTCACTATTCAAGTCTAAACAACTTGCAAAGTCAAGAAAGTGTACCATATATAAGAACGTCCAGACATCGTACAAGAAATTAAATTAAACAGACTGCGCCGGACAGAACATGTGCAAAGAAACCCAAACAACAGAGCTATAAAATGGTTTGGGAAAAAATACCGCAAGAAAAGAGACCAATAGGGAGGCCTAGAATGAGATGATGCGTTAATATAAAGAAAGACCTCTCCGTCCTGAACGTTGACCTCTGAAAAGAAACAGCAATGAACCATTCTGAATGGAGGAAGGTGGTGCAGGCAGCAAAAACCCACCCCCGGTTGTGATGCTACGGGTACATAGATATGCGTGCAACCAAAAAAGACAAGACTAGGTATGTCATGTTGGAGCGCAAGAAAAATAGTTCCACTTAAAATGGTTAAGCACTGACACTCAAACTGCTACGTTTATTTTTAAAACCATAGAAGTATATTTATAACGTTATATTAATTGGTTTACAATTCTATTAAGCACATTATTACCTACAAACTGCTTACCCTTACTTATATTCAACTCACTAACTTATCATTTTCATATATACTATCATAAGTGCAAGAAAATTATTGGATAATTTAATATCTAATCATGAGCGTTTGATAAAGTCGATTCGCGCACGAATGATTTTTGTGAGGTTTATTAAGCATAAGTGCTACACATTTTTAAGAAATTATGCAATAATTTCCTTCGCACGAATAGTATTCGGTAAGAGAATTGTAAAAGACATGGATGAAAGGCCCTCAGACCCCGGTGGTTGCAATATGCCCCCCCCCAAGGTAGCAGCAGGAATACAGTTGCAAATATCCGCCGGAAGAGGCCAAGCTACCAAAAAGACGAATATTGCATGTAGATTCCTATAACGTGAGAACCCTTCTATCAAGTGAAAAGTTAATAGAACTAAAAGAAGAACCACAAACCATAAAATGGAACATTGTTATCATTAGCGAAGTTAGACGAATTGGAGAAATACAAATAACGCTTAAATCCGGCCACATCCTCCATTATAGAGGCGAGGAAGACGTATCAAATGCCGATATGGGGCTCATCGGACATAAAGGACATATACACAATATAGTAAGGATTGAAAACATGTTCCTTAGGGCCATCTGTTCAATTTAGAACTAAACCTAAGATACAAGGTAAAAATTATTCAAATACATGATCAAACAACAACCAACCCAGAAGACGAAGTTGAGTATTTCTACGAAGACCTTAAAAACAGTACAAAATACATCCACACATTACATAATGATAAAGTTCGATTCCAATTCTAAACTGGGCTTCAAAAAGAACGAAGTGGAGGTAGCAGTTGGCAAATATAGCTATGGATAGAGAAATAAAAGAGGGCGCAGAATTCTAGATCTTTTACATCAAAAAAATATTTTTGCTGTTAACTCATTCTTTAATAAAAAACCTCAATGCAAATGGATGTGGATGAAGTCCCGATGGAAACACCAAGAATGAGATTTTATTACTGCAAATAGAAAGGAAATATTAAATGATGTTGTGGTACTAGACAAATTTTCGACTGGAAGTGATCATAGAAAACGTATTCATAAATGTTAAAAAAGAAAGAGGTAAAATGGTTTTAAAAAAGGGTAAGAGCAAGCAGACCACCCCTGAAAACTACGTTCTGTACAGAGAGGCAGTTGAAAGTAGTCTGCAGATTCTAGACAGCATGGAGGGATTGAGCAAACCCACAAAATAATAACAAACGCACTAAGGGAATCAGAAAGAAAATGCTATCCAAAAGTCACTGGAAAAACGAAAACACTGAGCAATGACGCTAGAAGACTTCTAAGCGAAGGTAGAAAACTTACTAATAAATACGACGAAAACCTACCGAAACTTAAAAATCTAAACGAGATATTCAAAGATCAATTAGGAAGGAACAAGTATAATCGAACAGCAGTTCTGAACAGGAATATAAACGTTACTGAAAGGAAAAGTATCCATAAAATAAAATAGGGACGCCAACGTATCCACAAACAAAAAATAAGTAAACATAGTAGAAACATTCTATAGTGAACTATATGCTAAACAAGTGGAAAACTCCAGATGAGTTTAGAAGAGAAATATTCGAAATGAAAAACAACAAATCTCCTGGCGAAGATGAAATAGTAATCGAAGCAATCAAATTCGGCGGTCCTCAGGATGTCCAAGTATTGGTGAGGCTTTTCAAAGATTTCCTCACACAAGGAATAATGTCAACTCAATGGAATAACTGAGTTATTTTATTGCTACATAAACAAGGCGATAGTGCACATCTAATAAATTACCGTCCCATCAGTCTACTTTCGCATATCTATAAACCTTTTACAAACATAATAACCAAGAGATTAGAAGCTATGTTAGACTTGTACCAACTCACCAAACAAGTCGGATTTAGAGCAGTATGTGGGACTAACGACCATTTGTAAGTCATAAAAAACATTATTATATACAAATATAAGATCATATCTACCAAAATTGTCAGAATACTGGGTACAGGAACAGGTAAATTAGGCATACAACGAGGGTGAGATAAGCAGACACAATATCGCTGTTGGAATACGCACGTAAGAGAGCTTATTTAAATGAAAATGGTATAAATATAAACGGAGAAAGACTCAGCCATTTAAGGTTTGCTGATGACGTCATTCTTATAGATGATTGTATGGCTGGTGTTAGAACTTCAATGCAAACACTATACTATGCGTATTTAGACGTAGGATTAAAAATAAACATGTCAAAAACAAATGATTAATCTTGCATTAAATCAGAACATACATGTAGCTGAAATGGAAATCAAACACACAACATCTTATAAATGCCTGGGACACGAAATCCACCAAGCATGTGAGCTTCTGCTTCGGGTGGAATTGGTTTGGGTTGCGTTTGGAAAACTAGGATATGTCCTTAAATCCGATTTGCCCATTTGTCTGAATGCGTATTACCAGTAGTTACGTGTGGTGCAGAAACTCTAGGAAAATAAAGTAGTAAATGAAACACGTGTAACCTAACGATCAATGGAGCGTTACATGCTGGGTATTTCCCATAGAGATCAAATCCCTAATGAAAAAATACACCAAAGGACAAAAGTAATAGATGCCATACGGAAAATTGCGACTCTGAAGTGGAACTGGGCCGGACAAGTCGCAAGGTTGTCAGATGACCGATGGACAGGACGCATAATTGAATGGAGACTAAGACAGGAAGCTATCCGAAACAGAGGCCGTCCACCGACAAAACAGTCCGACGATATAAAACGCATCAGCGGAAACGGGATGTAGGCTGCTCAATATCGGGAAACATGGAAAAGGCTGCGGGAGACTTATGTCCAGCAGTGGACAAGTATGTGTTGATATGGATGGATGGATGGACTACGGTATTATCTACAAAAAATGCAGCGATTGGTTTAAAATCATAGAAATGCAATTTTCAGTAACACATAAATTTGAATTTCAGATTTGAGGCTTAAAGTATTTTAATACAATGTTTTAATTATTTAGAAAAATAAAAATAATATTGAAATGTAATATAATTTGAAACATGTACATACACAAAAATAATATTTATACTACGCTGTAATATTCTTTATTCACGTCTTCAGAATCACTATCACTTACCGAAATTATTAATGGTATTACCGTTACATCGAGAGCTTTTTCGCGAGTGCACCTCTCAGATATTAAGTTTCAGAATGCAAAATAGTTTTTTCGGCACCTCACTGCCTCATTATTTTTTCAAAGACTTTTCCCATATTTGGATTACAATGTCATCGGAGTAATCATTTCTACCTATCTGCTGTTCATAATATGATTTTCTGATGGACTGAGAGTGATATGACCGTAACTAGTTATGGAATGTCCGTGTTCGCCAATGATGTCCACGACGTATTGTTTTTTATATTTATGCAGTTTAACTCTCTACACTTTAAAATCTGTGTCCGCAAATGCAATATTTTTGATAGATGTCATTTTTTCTATAACACGTGCATGGTATGATGCGTTGTCCATAATAACTAAACATGATTCTTGTAAATTAGTTAAACCAAATAGTACCACCGTCCTTTTAAAAAGAGGTATAAAAAATCTTCATTTGTTAGACAGTTCTTCTCCTCATATAGAGATGGCAACACCAGGACAGTGTTTCACGGGCATATTACTGTCATTTGTAATTGTTTAGATTAGTTTCGATGCTGTTGTAGGAAAAATATATTCTGATAGTTGTTGTTCATGTTGCCATGGATCAGTTGAGGTAAGCATATTATCTATATTACTAAATATTTGTAACGTTTAGCATTACAATATTGTTTTATTCTGTTGGTTCGCTATATTTGACATAGTTGAGATATTCGTTGCGCATATCTTGTAGCTAGATAACCTCTCAAAGGTAGCTGTCCTTTTTAAAGGCCAGTAGGATAAGGAGATACTATTTTTTTAGGTATTGGAAAAAAACGTTAACACAAAATAAGGTTTTAGCAGGGATAGAGCACATTAATGATGATGCCAATTTGCCAGATGTAGTAGCTGTGTTTCTACCAGTAAACCCTAATGAAGACGTTACTGATGAAGACTCTGGGGACGATGAAAACGTTGTTTTGGACAATATTCCTGGCAGTTTACTGAATTCTCAATCTGAACCTATTTTCAATAATATCGATGAGATCGAGAAAGAAGATAGCTCGGAAGATAGTGAAGATAATGTTCCATTATCACATTTTATGAAGTACAAGAAGAGACTAAAAATGTATGAATGGTTATACCAGCGTTTCAAGAAGGTCGTTGTATTGGGAAAATAATTCTGACGTCATTCATAAAAGTGTGTACGAAGCCTAAAATATCAAATTCATTTTTCAATGTAAAAGTCATACAGGTTATCGCGCTTATCAATTTTAACAATGAGTTTCCTTTTGTACCTCTCGCCGTATAGTTGTACGTGAACCAGTCAGTTGTCATTTTTTAACAATAATTATAATTTACGAGCTGTTGTTATTAGTGGTGTATCAACGGGGGGCCCCCTTCAACCAGAAATAGCCTGTACTACCAAGTAAAGGTAAGCGCTTTGTTTTTTTTTCTTAGTTCTGTATGATATCAGGTTTGACAATTTTTAAGGTATATAATTCAAATATACAGTATTTTTCTTTATTATTTTGTTTATCAACCTCTTGCACAAACATTTTTGATCCATCGGCCGGATTATACGTTTGAAATTTAAAAATTGTATTGTTTAAAAATATTAATAACAACAAAACGAATTCCGCATTAGTTTCTCTTTTCTATCATTTTATTCTGAATGATTAACCTTGGCCTTCGCGTAAGTAGAAATATACGTATAAATATTGGTTTATTGTTGCAGTGGAGTTTTATCATAATTTATAATATTATTGTGAATTTGTAATACTTGTTGGTTACATGATTTGACAAAATAAAAGTGTAATTTTACAATTCTATGAGCATGAGTTAGTTATACCTACAGCGTTGGATACGCTATCTCTATTATATATCTTTGTCGCTGATCTTAGTATAATTAATTATGGCAGCTTTAAAAAGGCTTTCTCAACAGAGAAAGGTAGCTATTTCGCATATAACCGAATTTTTATGCTTTGGCAATGAGAGCATCAGATGATTTAGACTGTCAGGGATCTTTTAAAATTCGATTTGAATCCCTTGAACAAAGGAGGGGGCACGTTTTAAATGTAAAATACCTTTCGGTCAGAATTTAACCAAATTTTGATATGTTCTAGAACTTGACCAATTGATCAAATGTCTTCATTGCCCGAAAGTTCAAAGCTCAACAGTGTTTGATATACAGGGTCTGCGATATCACTGTTTGATACTTTCAATATATCATAAAATGGATATTTTTGCCAATATTAACGCAAAACTTAGTGAAATGTTATTTTTTTGTGCTACTGGTTACAACCTTTTCTTTACTTTCATTATTTTTGTACATACACCTGATATACAGGGTAAGACCAAATATATGTATCTGAAAAGAATTATACGGTGGTATTGTTTTGATATTTTGGTGAATGGAAGTTAACACATATTCCATTTAAATTATTATTGCAAGTTCAAGTCCCCTAGACGTCCGTTATACAGAGTGTTTCATTTCTTTAATACATTTAATTGAGTATTATTATACTTCCTAGTTAATTTTCTGATAACTTAACTGAAATGTCTATATTAAAATAAACTATTTGCTAACTGTATATACCTACATAATAGTCACGATGTGTTTATACTGATACTGGGTGTCCAAGTACAAAGGACCAAAGCGATATCTTACACTTCATATAGGTACGGAAAAAACCGTTAACATAAAAAATCGCTTGCAATTGGATGTCGTTGCGAAATACAAAGCTTTTGGAGATTGACAGATAGAAAGGTTAGATGTGCTTCATTTATTATGCTCACTATTTCATAATAAAGTTTTCAGTAGATTCTTTTGATAAAGAAGGCGCTTGTCGAAGTTCATCTTTATTTTGTAAAACTAAGAAAAGAAAATTCTTTAAGATACTAGTGTCTTCACTGTTCACACCATCGACAGACCGGTTTCGCAGGTCTACCTCCATCATCACTACCGCTTTGTACAGTCATTGGAAATAAGAAATGTTTATGTAGAAACGTTAATGAACGTATTTTAATATATTAAAAATATCTAAGCTTAATAAGATATCAGTTAACTGAACTGATGAGGCAGAAAAAAGTAAGTAATTTTTGGTCTTGATATAACCATTGTCATAGAAATCAAAAAGTTGCATAATTAAATGTTAAATGTCTATCACCTCCACATTATTTGCATTTAGTATATGATTTAAAACATTTGTAGAAGGATATTTGATTAGCTCTTGATACCTAGCGTATCCTAAAAACCATAGTGCAGCTGCCATATGAGAACAAGTACCTAAAGTTCTGGCACCAGTCTTGCAGGTGCAGTAAGTACCTAATATTGGGTTAGGTTCTTCTTCCTCATTATTCGGCACAAATGCAATCCACAACTGGTAACGAGTAGCATTTCTCAGGCGAGAATATATCCTTACCTGTATAAAACCGGGTTCGTAGTTTTCATCAAATTGATATTGAACCTGGCAGTCCTCTATTTCATTGTTCTGTATATAAGAAGGAGCAAGCTTTAATTGAAAAATACCTACAGTTAACTCTTTAAGATAGTAATGTGACAAACGTGGGAATGAGGGAACGATAATTTCATTTAAATCAACCTATCTGCCCCTTCTAGCGCGTAAGTTTTCCTCCTCAACCCTGGCTAGAACAACATTTGGCTCTTGAACTTTTTGAAGAATATTTTCAGCTAGCTGAATAGTAGCATCTTGCATTAAAATGGGTGGAAAATATTTATTTATAATTGCTCCAGCAATTTTAAGAAAATCAGCAATATTACAAATGTGGGGTGTTTTCAAAATTGATTTTAAGTGCCCATTGCGTGCTTCTACGATCCACCTGGTTTTCGTAACGAGACGACTATCATTTGTCAGGTTGCGATGACGCACCCCGTATGTAGGATGTTATAATGACGTGTATTACGTGTTTTGAGTACGACTGTATTGAGTTTGAACGAAAAAAAAAATTTTTTTGTGTGTGCATAATGTATGTGGGTATATGATACGCCACTGGAAATTTACGAGAAATATAATTCTGTATGTAGATAGTGTATTTGAATGTTATAGAGACTTTAGTGTTGGAATAATTAGATTTTGATGAATGTAAATGTGAAGAGAAATTTGTCGATGGGACGATAATGCTTTCCACTGTATCGCTACTGTTTTGCTGCTGTTAGAAAGGAATGTTTGAAGATAAGATGAGTAATCTTGGCTAGAAAATGTGAAGAATAAGTGTAGAATGTTTTAGGAAATATGTAGAGAAAGATTGGGTATGTTTAAGTATTAATTTCAGAAAGTTTTGTAATGTTGTGCAATTGTTTTGAGAATAAATGTATGTATATGGAATTTGAGACATTAGACTGTACTTATTTTTGCAAATTTGCGGAACGAGATTGAGCGCAGGTTCGAGATAACTGTTAAAAGTTGCGTAATGGTTCAGAGTGGCTCCTGAATGAATGTAATGACGAAAGATGATTTCTTCATGAAGTAATTGTAAAATTTGTAAGTGAAAACAAATATGGCGATGTATTGTAATTACACGCGTGTTGTATAGAGGGAAGCAGCTATCAGAACTATGACATTTTGAGTGAATATTATTGGAGAATATAACGCGGAAGGAAGACATGTTTAAAGATGGATGACTGAAGTTATAAATAGGAAAGTCAGAGATTGAGTAGTTAGTTGAAGTAAGGGAGTTGGAGTTAAGCTTTTTCGTTTTTGGCTGTTGGTGAGAAACGCGCGTGCGGAGGTAATGTGGTTTAGAATGTGATGATGTTGGAGTATGTTTGTGAATTTTAATGAGGCAGTAATTGTTTAAATAACTGCGTAACCCGAACCGGGGATAAATCGTAAAAGACATTCATAAACAAAACAATTAAATTGGAGTTGAAGATAAAAATTAGTTTGTTTATTTTCAAGAAAATAATAGTGCGTAAGCAGATTTGAATAAAGATAACAGTTGTTATGTTAAAGTGTGAAGGGCAGCGCGTGATTTTGTAACGAGATTCAGCTAAAAGTATTTATGAGACCACCTGTTAAGTAAACGAAGCGTTCGTTGTATATTAAGCCAAAGTTTAAGTAACGTTATATGACATTGAAAGTTTTATTTGTATAAGGGACTAATTTGGTGTAAAGGGTTGCTAGAAATTTTAAGAGGCAACCAAACGTATACAGTTTATTACGTGTTATTGGACTATTTGTGAGTGCAAAGAGGAATAAGTTTTGTTGAGCCTTTTGTAATGTGCTTCAGGCAATTTTATGCAGTACAAATGGACTACATATATTTGGTTTACGGAAGAAAGAAGAAAGAAAAGCCAAGGATTTATGGACAAATTTGTTAAGTAAGAAATTAGATTAAGGAATTTTATGAACGCATTTAAGCCCGATTATCTTTTTGTTAGGTTATTTGCTTATAGTTGTTTAAATTATTAAATAGTTTTGAATGGAAGAGATAATCGTTCTTGAGTCGTATTGTATGGTTTGTTTTAGTAGTAAGATTGCAAAGTGGTAGTTGGTGGTTTAAATTTCAACCACGCTGATGTAATTTATGTAAATATTTGTGTTTTTGATTATTTTATGCAGGACAATATATATCTATCGTTATATTTTTACTTTGTTGTTTATTTAACCAGGTATGAAACACAGTTGTAACATTTACTTAATTGGTGATCTTGTTTTGACAATTTTAAAAGTAAGCTTCGAATATTTTAATTTTTCAGATTTAAGGAACAACCTGAAAGTTCATATTTGCCAGGTTGATTACAAAATGTTTATGTCAGTTTCATTAGAGCAATGCACTATTAATAGATCAGCTGTTAGCTTAAAAATTTCATTAAGTATAACAAAAAGTTTGAGTTTCGAAATCTTAAATGTTTACGAATGTCAACTACGATTCAAAAGTAAATTAAATTTAAAAGATATCGTTCATGTTAAGAATTTTAAAAATTAATTACCGTTCATTGAATGAATTTGAGTGATAAATTTTATTTTGGAAGTTTTGGTATACGAGGTGTATTCAAAAAGTTTTTAATAACCTGGGTAGTACTAAATTTATTTGAGTTTGAGTTGAATTGTTTTGGACGAGTGTTTGGTTTAGAACCTTCGTATATGAGTTTACCGAGTAAGCACAATCCTACTTTCCACAATCAAGTAGGGTTAATTAACATCCAGCTTAAGACAATTATATTAACAAAGTTTCGATTGTGGTGGCGCCTAGAGACATATTTTCCCGAATTGAGCTATTTGAGTATAAGTGTAAGGTGTTTGAGCTTATTAATCATCCATTTTACTTATTATTTCGACCACGCCCATCTCCCTGTTAGCTGGCTTGGCAACCCGCTTACATTAGTAAGCCTACACGACGCCTAGTGCGGTTTGGACGTGTAACACATTAGCCTCTTCTGTGGATAACTGTAGCTGACCTCTGGGCAAAAAGGCTGGCATTTTAAAATTAATACCTAATCTATTTAAAGCTGGAATAGCATCCAAGTACCCGCGGTCGAGAATGAAAATATCTCCTTCATTAAACCATTCACGCATTCCATTCACATCTCTATTAAATTCACTTATAAGTATGTTAGTATCGTTGTTTTCAGAATTTGAAAAATATGGCCGTTGAATGTCTAGAATAAATCCGCTCGGGGCAACAAGCAGAGATGGATTGATAAGATGTTTACCCTTATAAGTACAGTAGGACTGTTGCAACACTTTAAAACAAGAACTTTTCTCTATTTCTAGATAAGTACAGTCATTATACACTATAACTTGAGGCCGATACAGGTTTTGATTATACAGACGATTTGCAAAAGGAGTTACATGATTTTCGATGTAGCTGTCTCTTGTTGTAGCAGTAAATCCAATATTTTGTGCTACAAATCTTGCAGAAAGAGATTGTCTAACTAGAGATATAGCTAAACTGGCTTGTTGTCTTGTGGAATAATTAAAAATAACCGCTAAAAAACTATCATTAAGACCTTGTCGTAACTTGCACAGGAATGCTAAGAGACCTTTTTTACTTACATATCTCAAAGAATTTCCTATTCTAACAGGGTCACAAAAGTTGAAAAGATTATTAAATTGATCTTTGGTTATAGGAGAAACTGCTTTAAACTGAGAATCTGTGAAGTTATTTTCGTCTTCGTAAGCCGTGTGGTAGCTTTTTTTCTTAATTTCCTTACGTAATGCTTGTAAAAAAATATAAATCTCATTACCTGCTAATAATGGCCGATTTACATATCGTAACCCAGGGAGCAGAAACTCAAACAGATTACCATTCTCATCCAAATGAATATTACAGCAGTACGTATTTTCTCTCAACAAAAATATTAATTCTACCTTTCATGGATATTTTATTATATCTCATCGTTACAAATGCAGCATAAGTGAGTTGACCTTTGTAGCACATTTAATCGCAAACAATTTGGGTTATTGTCTATTGCTTGAATTTCCCTTACAATAGAAATATTGCAGACATTGCAGATTCGAGTTTCTTCTATTATGACCCGCTCTGGTAGATTTGCTTCGCGGCGACGTGCAATCACAATTTCCTGCTTTCTTGCATTTACCTCACCACTTATTTTCACCATAACCCTAGGAACTAAAGCATTTCCACAAGCAAAACATGGAATTCGATTCATTTTTCACATAAACTCTTCAACGATTTTAATTCAAAAGTAGATTTGCAACTAAGCATCAACAATATCACTTAATTAGTGGATTAATTTTTTGACGTTTCATAGCCACCTACTATATTGTTGTTATTTTATAAGTTTGGGAATAGAAAAAAAATAATAATTGTAGTATGAAAAACGGAAAGAAAAGTGCAAAATCAGAAAAAAATCTAGTTGTACGAATAAAAGCAGAAGAAAAAGCGCAATACCACATTACGGTTTTGGTTTAAACGAATAAGTAAATACTAAATATATCTTTATTAGAAAGTAGTGAGCATAATAAATGAAGCACATCTAACCTTTCTATCTGTCAATCTCCAAAAGCTTTGTATTTCGCAATGACATTTAATCGCAAGGGATTCTTTATGTTAACGGTTTTTTCCGTACCTACATGAAGTTTAAGATATCGCTTTGGTCCTTTGTACTTGGACACCCAGTATCAGTATAAGCACATCGTGACTATTATGTAGGTATATACAGTTAGCAAATAGTTTATTTTAATATAGACATTTCAATTAAGTTATCAGAAAATTAACTAGGAAGTATAATAATACTCAATTAAATCTATTAAAGAAATGAAACACTCTGTATAACGGACGTCTAGGGGACTTAACTTGCAATAATAATTTAAATGGACATATATATGTGTTATCTTCCATTCACCAAAATATCAAAACAACACCACCGTATAATTCTTTTCAGATACATATATTTGGTCTCACCCTGTATATCAGGTGTATGTACAAAAATAATGAAAGTAAAGAAAAGGTTGTAACCAGTAGCACAAAAAAATAACATTTCACTAAGTTATGCGTTAATATTGGCAAAAATGTCGATTTTATGATATATTGAAAGTATCAAATAGTGATATTGCAGACCCTGTATATCAAAAACTGTTGAGCTGTTTTGAAACCCAAGACCCAATAAGAAAGGAAACAGATACGTTTTATTTCAAAATAAAATAACTGCAGTTTCGGTCCCAAATAACTCGAGTCCTGAGGATAAAATAAGACTACCGAAATTAACAATTCCTATTTTTGATGGAAATATGTTAAAATGGCCAACATTCTTTGACTTGTTCAGTTCGTTAGTCCATAATAATAGATCGTTAGTGAACATACAGATGTTTCAGTATCTACTTTCTTTCCTACAGGGTGAACCACTTAACTTAATAAAATCTGTCCAAACTACTGATGCAAATTATCCCATTGCTTTTCATTCATTAGTAAAAAGATATCAAAATAAGCGCTTATTGGAATGCAATCGTGAATATTCAGGTTATGAAAAATAATCTTTCAAAGGATCTCAGGAATATTTTGGACATATTTTCAGATAATTTGTCCGCTTTAGAAGCACTCGAATTTTCAGTAGATCAATGGTGTTTTATTTTGTTTAATTTATTACTGCAGAAAATAGATAAAACGACACGCACGTCATTTGAAATGACGTTCACTGAAAAGGAAATCCCTTCTTACAAGGATTTGAGTTAATACTTAGAAAAGCAGTGCAAAGCTTTAGAATCAGTTCAGTATATGACTAAGTAACAAGAGGTCTCAGGAAATAAAACTGGGAAGCCGTCGGCACCCGCCTATGGTGCCTCTAAGCCGAACAACCCTCTAAATTACTTAAAAAAATCTTCACTTTCTACATTGCTTGCCAGTAATATACCAGGACTATCCAAAATTTTCAATCTCGTTCTCATTCACAAAAGTGTGAACTTTGCAAAAATTCTTACCATCCTTTGTCGCAGTGTTTAGAATTTATATCGAAAACTCCTGCGGAACGTTATGCTTGTATTAAACAAATAAATGCTTGCATAAACTGCCTTAGATTCAATCGCTTGTTGAAAGATTGTTCTTCAACCTACAATTGTCGCATTTGTCGTTATCGTCATCATACCATGCTTCATTTGGTACAAAATTCAGGCACAAAGAAATCAAGCCAACCAATTACCAGTACCTCCTTTGTTCGAAATTCGAAGGCATCTTCAAGTGATGTTCAGCAAAATACTCAACAATCAACAAATAACTCTTTTAGTTTAGACGAGACCGATTCTTCGCCTCAAACTTCGCTATCCCTTAGTTCACAAGCTAACCAATCTTTGAATTACTGCACTTCATTTTCGACTTCTACGTTTGATACTACCGTTCTTCTATCTACTGCCAAGGTAGAGATTTTAGACGCAAATGGAAAATTCCAAACAATTCGTGTTGTATTAGATTCGGCCTTTGTTTGTTGCGCTACTAAAGCGATACACATCGAATTACTGTCGGACCTGACATTGGATTCAACCACAAAAAGGAAAGATCTGAACTGATTCGGTACTTCAGTGCATTTAAGCGAGAAACAAGCTATGCTACCATTTATACGATATTCATTTAGTTATTGTGATTCTATTTGACGTAATATTTAAAAATGGTTTCAAAAACAGTAAATTTCTAATTAAATCACCAAAGATGCCCCGCGAGATACAAAATACCCTGGTCAGCGACCGAAAGGCTAACGTAACAATTTACAGCTCCTAATTAAAACTACGGGCGACTCAACACTTAAAGAAGAGTCACAAAAACTATTATAAAGATATAAACTCACTCTGTGAGCTTACTACTTGCTCGAACTTGTCCACGAGGCACAGAGCATAAAAATAGCCCAATTAATAACTTTACACACTAACTAATATGATTAGGTTTTAACCAACAAATTAATCCGACTAATCATGATATTAATCACACTTTGTTTTTTAGTCTTATGAAAAATTAGGTGTGTAGATATTTACACTTAATGCAGATTTTAAAATTAACTGGTTTGGGTTTACAAATGTTTATTTGTATTCGTACCAAAATGTAATACGGATTATAGTTACGTTTCCATGCGTAACTATGTTATGATTCACAGTACTAATTATATTATTTACTTAAAATTAAGGTACAAATCTTAAGATTTCCAAATTTTTTAAATAAAGTAGTTAATCATTACTTATAGATGCCAAATAGAAGTTAAATTATTAAGTAGTTTACTTTACGGTGAATTTCTGAAGTGATTTTGTAGTATACTCTTATGAGAATATTTTGACTCAAAGGGTATGTTCAGTGGTCTATTGTGCGTAAAGAGCATTTATAATATTGTACCAACGTGTGTGTGTGTGTGTGTGTGTGTGTGTGTGCGCGCGCGTGTGTGTGTGTGTGTGCGCGTGTACGTGTGCGTGTGCGTGTGCGTGTGCGTGTGCGTGTGCGTGTGCGTGTGCGTGTGTGTCTGTATGTGTGTGTGTGTGTGTGCAGAATATTTTTTAGTGTATTTGTGTAATTGTTACGCCACTGGAATGTTAACAATAAGCCGATGAATGTATTTTTTTGCTATAAAAGTTTACGTTCAATTCAATGGCGAATTGCACTGAAATCTACTGAATTTTGCGAAAAGCGATTTTGCGCATATGTGAAACTTACACAGAAAGTTCGGTTTAGTTTTGAATGTTGTACTGAGTGAATTTGAATATCAAATTTAGCCATTTGAAAAAGTTATTACGATTTTCTTCAAAATTTCAAAGTGGGGTAGATGAAGAACCTATTGTTTGCGTTGGTGCCTGTGTGACATTTAAACCACTTAAGAATAGTGGGTAAAGACGTTTTTATGAAAGATTATAGAGACACTTAACAGCCTGTGTTAATTCACGTGGCTAAACTTAGTAGTGCAGATGAAACATTGTTATTTACTGCCAGGGTTCATTTTGAGGATAAAACATTAATAGAAAACGTTTACAAGTAAAGTTGACTTTGTATTAAGCTGGATATTGCATTGTGGAGCTTGTCCAAAAATTTGTTTAAATAGATTTGATATAAACAGTAACCGTTGTACTAAGGTAATACTGTATAAAAAATATTTGCGCGATAATTAAAAAATTTTACATTGATATTTCTTGATTAAGCAAAGATTTTGAATATTGTGTGTATGGGAATGTAAACTGTATTTAATAATATTAATGCTGATGTAAATGCGTGTGCATTTGTTAACGGCATAAAACAAATTTAGTTCATAAATAATTGATAAGTAATTGATACAAGCATTGACGGACGTGAGTACAGGGAACATTTAAGTTTGGGTGGCTAGCGCTTAGGCCTAGTGCAAACGTTAAGAGGATCTGTGCGGGTTTTTACAATGATTAATTAACTGTTAAACTAGGATACCACTTGTTAAAGGTGTAGGAGATTATTGAGTAAGACTAATTTGTATATTGTTGTACAGTAAAAGTTTGATTATCCCAAAAAGATACCATTGTTAGGATGGGAATTAGGCTATAAGGATAATTACTACTTCTTTGTGTTCTAGAAGGGAAAAGCTTAATTAAGACATTTTTGTTGTGTTGCTTTATAGGGGAAATCAATGTGAATTTATATTAGTGTAGGAAGCGTATTTGGGTAGAGTTAATTATTCAACTCGCTTTTTTTTGAATTGCAGTAAATTTTTCTCAACAATTTTATTGTGAAGCGTAATTAACGTAAAAAGCGTTACAAATCAATGGTGCGTTATTAGATTTATTTACTTTATTTTTTTTATATGTGTATTTACACGACGGATTAAGAAGGTTCAGTATAATAACTCTTTTGTTACTTTTAGCTGATTGTGACTGTTGATTTAACAGTTTTTTTAGGCAAGCCAATTACAAAATTTCGACTTTGTCTATCATACCATACGGACGATACTTTTAGTGACTGATAATCACGGACTTTTTATTAATTTTGTTTAAAATTAAGGTTACGGGTTATGGTTGCAAACCATATTAATGATAAAATCTTTAACAGTGTTGGAGAAAATGTAATTTCCAAATTATGCATAGGTCGTTACTTCTGTTTTATTTTAAGATAGGGAACAAGTATTTCGTATTGAATGATCCGCATCTATGGATGAGAGGTATTAAGTTTGCTTCTGGTTTTTGGATATACTCTATTCAAGATTATACTTTTACTAATCTGTTCAAAAGTTAATAGACTTCACCATTACTTTTTAATTTGAGTGTTATCTATTTACTTAACGCAATTGATTACAAGTAATTATACAAGATCTATACAAGAAGTTTAGAATTTTATGTATCAAGAAAACGAATACCCTAGGGGCTACGATCTCACAATGAAGTCAGATTTTAGCCATTGTACGTCTTATCTAGAATCCGCCCTTCTTCAGTGTAGTTAGTCGGCACCATGTTTATTTTTGCAATCACTATACGACGCTAGCGTGGTTTGATCGTGTAACACGTTATATGTTCAACCAAATTAAAGGCGAGTGATTTGGTAAGGATAGCGTATTTTACGGTTAATAATTATGAGTAATGTGGAGTAAAGGTCTGATTGCACTTCTAAAATGTTTGTATTTCTACTTTATGTAAGCCATATTTTATATCCTTATTCATTTCTAGTTCAAGTTTTAAAACGATTGACACAATTTTGGTTCTATGTACATCGACCTTTATACCTTACTATAGTATCATTACCCCTTAGCTGTCTGCATAAGTAAATAATTGAATAAGTGAATACATTTAAATTTCTTGCAGTTTACTTCATCTGTCACTCATACAAAAAAATACGCACCTTTTCGGTAGAATCTGAATCAAGATTAAAGAAGGTTCTACTCGTGACCAATGTATCACAAAACTGAAACAAAGTATGTTTGTTCCATCCTTGCTTAATATTACAGAAAAGAAGTTGACTATCTCTGGGTCAAGGGTCAAGGAAAAAATGGCGTCAGTTCGATATTCATCAGACCGCGGGCTGCCAATTTCAAGTAACGTACTTGAGGGGCCCTATCTATATTTGTGGGTAACTATTGAAAATTGTATTGATAGTGTATCCATTTTCTTTTGGAGAAGAACTAACCAAACATATAACAAAACTATACATATTAGATACATAAATCCCCTTCACTTATTTAAGATTATTTTAACCTATGATTTTTGTTTTAGGTGAGTTTTTCTTTGGAGCTACGTCTAGGTAATGTAACGGCTATGTTGGTGAGTAATATTATAGATTATCTCTTAATATTTAAAAACTCTTTAAGTTTAAAGTTGTTAATATAAGTGGTGTAGTCATTTTAAATGTTTTGAAAGGTAATCGTTTGGAATGTGCCACTGCATTTACATATTATATTGTATTTTACCAATGACATCAAGGCTGGGCGTTAGTTCACTTAAATTTAAAAATTTTTTAGTGTAGAAATAAATAAGTAAAAACGGAAGTCTATGAATACTACTATTTGGTATACTTTTATGAGTTATTTTTAAGTCAGATACCTTTTCGTTTCTGTGTTGGCTACTTTGTGACTAAGTGACTAAGTAAAGAAGGTTATTAGGGAACGAACTATATGGCGTCGTTTAAAATGTCGAAAACTAAGTAGTACTAACGGGTATATCAACAAGAAGTTGAATTTTGAATCGCGCGCCATTTTTGACCGGCAATTATTGAGTTAGCCAGATTTGGTATTTGTTTAATTAAAACATTGACATCTATATTTATGGTACGTTACAGCTAGGTAGAGCGTTTGTTAATAGTGAATACTCATTACATAGATATACAAAATTTTACTGCGACGATTCGCAAGTTACGTGATCACTTTGGAGTGCATAATCGACCGACGAGGCGGGCTATTGAAAATTTGATCAAGAAATTTGAGTGGACATTTTCACTGAAAGATGGAAGAAACCTAATCCGTCATTGGCCCAAATGATCAGCAGAAAACTTGGTAACTGTGAG
The DNA here is from genome assembly GCA_036346205.1 of Vesta saturnalis. NCBI lineage: Eukaryota > Metazoa > Arthropoda > Insecta > Coleoptera > Lampyridae > Vesta > Vesta saturnalis. Next base: position 207,220 of record JARFJB010000650.1, on the reverse strand, counting down.
TGTTAGAACGACCAAACACTTCCATGCGACATCATTGCCAGGAACTAAACCTCCATTGCAACATCCTTCTACGAATTTTGAGGAAAGATTTACACCTTTATGCTTAAAAAATCCAGCTGACTCAACAGATGCATGGATCTTGGAACAACTGTAAACTGACGGTGGATTCCACAACAAAATCATCTTTAGTGGCAAATCAGAATGCTCGGATGCGGGGAGATGAAAATCCACATACCTTTCAAGAACTTCCGTTACATAACCAAAAAGTGACAGTTTGGTGTGTGATGTAGGCAGGAGAGATAATCTAAGCGTAGTTTTTTGCAGGTGATGAAGAAGCCACCGTGACAGCAGCTAGACGTCAATCGTTACCACGTCATGTTGACAGACTTTTTCATGCAAGAATTGTACGAAATACATTTAAATAAGCCGTGGTTTTTCCACAGGTTGGCGCCACCTGTTACACCGTACGGGAAACAATGACGTTGTTGAAAACAAAGTTTCCAGATTGCGATTTAACTTGTTTGGTGTTTTGGAAAAGTAAGGTCTATGCAAACCACCCTTAGACAAATGAAGAACTTTAAAAAGAAATTTCACGCCAAATTTGTGAAATCCAGCAGCCTTTACTGAAAAATGTACTGCGAAGTTCCTTCAAAAGAGTACATTTCTGCCAACAGAGCAACGGTGGCCGTTCAACCGATATCTTTTTTCATGTGTAAATGTCTTACCACCTAGAAAAAAGTGTAAATAAAACACTAAACCGATATATTTTCTTTTATTTGTAAGATTCAAGTTCTTGTTGAGACACCTTTTATGCTACCCTCGTCGTGATATATTGCACCTCGTGCATATATATATATATATATATATATATATATATATATATATATAAGAGGAAAACTTGCTAACTAAACGCATCTAAGTGCTAATGATGACAAAGCCATAACAGCAATAATTGTGAATTATTAAAACTACCAATGTACACACAGTAAAAGAATGCCTCGAATGGGACTCGAACCTATGACCACATATACATAGAATGTATGCCTATTCATACTTATCAAAAATTAATTTTTTTTTAGTGCAGGTTAAGCTTTATTGAAAATTAATACTTAAGGTCATGTGTTTCCTTACATTCAAAGTCTCGTCGACGAAAGATGACGTTTTGAATATCACTTGAAGATTCGCATATTTTGCTATATAGTGAAGTGGAGAGAATAGCATTTTATAGGAACATTATCTGTGTTTAGGCGGTTTGAGCAGGTTGCATGAACAATTTTGGTAGTTCAAATATTTTACGCTTTGGCAGCACCTTCTCAGTTTTATAACTTTTAAGAAGTGTTACAACTTTATTTGGAGAATAGTAGAGATTCTAAGCTTTAGCGCTTAATTGCTTGTGTGCAAAATTTTCGGCTAGCTATAGTCTTGTTTAATTTTTTTTTTGCGATGTGGTGATCGATCGATAATAATTACCGCTTGGGAAAACCGCAGTGTTTAAACCCTTATGTAAATTACCTCCGTTATCATTGACAAAAATAATTTTTATGGAAACTTTGTCTCTTTTATCAACCTGAATTTTGCACAGTAAATAGCAAATATAATAATAAGAGCAGGGATTAAACGTAATTCAGTACTAGATTCCATAATGTAGCGCAAATCTAAAACAAAAATTGTAATTAAAAATTAGGCCTCAACGTATAGAAATTAAGGTATCCTGTAGACAGAGAGTAAAATTTCTGGATTAAAATAAAGATGTCACTAACGTTCGCAATTTAACTTAAACCTTAAATTTAGAAAATGTGTGCTACATTTGTCTGAATAAACTTGACATAAAAATTTTTGAGGCATCTCTAATTCTGTTTATTGTAAACTTGATCTAGATTTTTGTAGCATCTTTGTAAGCATTCTTCACGTGCAGAAGTATTTTAACTTATTTTATTCTAACGCATTTGTGGTGATAATGTTATTTTTAATTCAGATTTAGCTCACGTTGACGTTATTTTGCTTTGCAAGGTGGCATCCTCAACATCGTTTCATTGGTTCATTCGGGGTAGCTTTGGTTTCATTCGGGTCCTCGTAATATTAAAATCAGGTTTTAGATTTGCGTAAAAACTGGTAGTAATAACCGTCTTTTATGTCGTGAAATCTATATTCTAACCTGATGATTCATTAGATTTATAACGCTATTTTTAATTATGATTTTTGGTGAATTCTACTGTACTCGGTGGTGAAAAGCATGCATGTATTTGAACTAATTGTGAAATGTGAATATAGTTATATATTTAACAAACTAAACATTTTGGCAACGCTCAACCGGTTACAATAATATATACCATTCTTTACCCTGCAATTTTCTTTAGACTAGCAGAATAAATTGACAAGTTGAACATTGTTTAGTGGGCCTGGAAAACCATAAAAATCTCCAGTAACAGACTCAATACGACCGAACATTAAAGTAAAGTGCCACGTGACTTACCTCATGACAAGTCAAACGAATAGCCTACTTTGATATATGTTCACTTCATGTTCGATGGTTGCCTTTGATATAAGAAGAAATAGCGATTCCTATAACTACTCACTCGATCAATAGGTCAACCTACGGAGAATATCTATGATTATATCACACGTTTGGAACCTTAGATTGTAATCTGCAACACTACGCTAACTTTTAGATGCCATAGGTAGTGCGCCCTATTAAGTAAATGATTATTATTGACGCACCTTTCTGGTTTGGTAACCCAACGCGGTTTTATTTTGCCTCGGTTTTGCTCAATCGTGTTTATATTTTAATTTATAAACGGGGTGTGGTTCGTCTTACTGGACAGGCTTAACACTGTCACCTTAAATAAATACCTTAAAGCGTTTTTTTAAAACGTATATTAAATAAATTTTACAATAAAACAAACTGTTATTAATAACAACTCTAAATGTATTTTTATTTCTTGGTCCCGGCGGCTCCTCACACTTGTTCTCCTGGTTGGCGGCTGTTTATTGAGTGCGTCGTCATTTCTATGAACAGAGATATTATTTTAATCTATTCCTTACCTAAGAGGTAAAATTTAGGTTACGGTCCTGTATTTACAGAAGCTGGTACCGTTGCTTGAAGTAGTTTTGTTCATCGGCGCCAGTGTAACGACCTCGGACGGAGAAAATTGATATCGTTCTCGGTCTATACGCATGGCATAACTATCTACTCTTCAGTAACGCTGGAGCGCTGAAGCGAGTATGTCGGACTCCCGGCCAATAATACACGCGAAATGCGCGTATGCAAATGCGAGATCTCGGTACTGTCTTTCTTTAATATTAACCGGTTGGATTAGACAATTAGATTATTTATCTAACGGAATTAATTACGGACTTCTATACTAAGTCTAATTATCTACATTCAATCACTGAAAGAAAATACTTGGTATTACAAATACTCTAAAATGACTTTAATAGGTTTACGTAAATATAGAATAATCTACGTACTATCTAATTTATTTACAATCGATTTCGCCCTAGGTGTTTGCGAGAGTTATATTGACTACCAATTTATACAACCGATTTCGGGGGTACTCTCCTGCGATCAAAGACACCGTGTACGGTTATTGTGTTTGTCTGTATGTCTTGTATGTATGAGTTTCGAGCGGGATCTTAGTAATGCCCAGAAGACTCAGGCGATGGCCTGTCTTAACCGGATGGACTAAGAGAAAGGTCGTAGGTATTTACAGCCCTGCAACAACCCTTCACCCTCAATTAGTTGCAAGTTACGTCGGGGGTTACCCTTGCGTGACTCTAGGTGTTAGTGTGCTTGGTATTTGCGAGTTACGTCGGGATCTACCCTGCGTGACTCTAGGCGTTAGTGTACTTTGTATAACTCCTGGAGGCTCAGCCCGGAATTATTTACGATCTGTAGTGTTTGATTGTAACTTGTCAGATTTTATAACTTTACAACTTACGTGTCTATCAATGGCAGTACAGGATTAAACTTTAGGTTGCCCGGTGCGAGGTAGTGCGCGTTATCACCCGGTCGCGATGGACTCTTCGACGGTGAATAGCAGGTCGGTGCTTATACACAGCAAACAGTACGGTGGCGGCTGCTGGATATCGGCTTGACTGGAATCTACGTCCCTTCATCCCCTTGTGCGTCGCGGGTTTATAAAGGTACATCTGTGGGCGGTTTCGCGGCTACCGTGCGGGGGATGCCGTTATGCGATTGGTTGTAATCGTTCTGACGTGCAAAAACTTACGGGTTTTTAGAAATACACGTCAGCGGTGATGAATAAATTATTCGTTGTGCAATATCACGTAAACTTTTGAAATCTTAAATATAGGATGGTCCGCAAATAATTTATTCTAAAAAGCATACGTAAAGGACGCTGGTTCTTTACAAGATTTTGTTAGATACGAGCGAAATTCCTTAGATATAAATTGGGAACCTGTGTCAAGTAATGTAGTTTGAGGTATATCAAACATTGAGAACACTTGTTTCTTTAGGAAAGGGATAATCGGTTTAGTAGTAAATTTTCGAAGAGAATGAACGGAAACAACAAAAAAATTCCCTCCTTTGCTTCGAGGATACCTATGCTACTAAGAGAATCTAACTATAAATAATTACCCTTGCCTATTTTTAATAACGTTTAGTAATTCAAGCTATGGTTTTCGAAACACAAAATAGGGACGCAAAGGGATTATCATCACTTTCTTTTGAAATAGCCAGATTCCTATTATCTGTATTCGG
>JARFJB010000650.1:115000-197500 GCA_036346205.1 Vesta saturnalis | reverse complement strand
GAATAACAAGTATAACGCGTTTTCTACCATAAAGATACATCTTAGAATATAATCTTGAAATATAACAGTGAAATTACATTAGATATATTGTGTGTGTAACAATTATGAAGTGCCGTGAAAAAAAGTAAATTAATAAAGGAAACGGCTATTGCGAAGTATTAGAGAATAAAGATTTACATTTTTTACATTTTTTAATGAGTAGAATTAACTCTAGTGTATATCGAGTATGTTCTAACAGATATTTATAAACAAAGGTGAAAATTTTATGCAATTGTCAGATATTTAAAGGGTTAGTGAATTTTAAGTTTTACCGATCTGGTAGGTTAGTTGTAACACGATCTGTGTGGAATTCAGGAGGTAATGGGTTAGATTCCCGTTACCGTCTACCCTGTATGAAAATTTTCCTCATGCACATGAACGGCATGATCACTCCGTATTCGCTCATCGTGTGAGGCTATTTAGGCGAATGCCGACTTAGTAACTTCCCCCTCAAGACCTATCGTACCTGTCTTTAATACATCCATACGTACATACTTAATCTACGTATGTTGAAAGTCTAGCTAGTAAGGTTATTTTGAGGCACCGTGTATGTGCGGGGTTTTGATAACGTGTGTAACGTGTTTTGAGTGCAGCTGAATCGAGTTTTCATGAAAAGAATTTTTTTGTGAGTGTGAGTAGTGTAGGTGGTGTAAACCATACGTTCCTGGATGTTTAATGAAGCCTTAGTTACCGTATGAAGGAATACTTAAATGTTATAGAAAGATTTTCGTGTTGAAAGCGTGAGATTTGATTGAGAAACAATATTTTGGAAAAATTTTTATTGATACGACGCTGACAGTACTACTGGTATTTTGCCACCTGGTGTAACGGAATTTGGTGAAATGAAACGGGTGTAGACCTCCGAATGAATGAGTATACCGTTTTTGTGATGTTATTTTCACGTACAATAATGGATTCATGTGCATCTTTTGATTGTATCAATTTTTGGTAATGTTGTGCAATATTGATAAATGGAACGCGTATATGTGTATGTGAAGGGACATTAGAATGTGATATTTTCACGTAAATTGTACGGAATAAAAATTCGCGCACATGCAAGGTGTGTATGAAAAATTGAGTTATGACCTGCAGAATATACTGAAAGAATGTGGTGAGGATATGTGATTTCTTCGAGGAGATTTTGTAAATTTTCACGTAAAATAAAGATGGCGACGAGTGTTGTATAATGGTAGCGTCATTGTCGACGTTGGACATTGTGACGCGAGAGTAGAGGCGCAGTGTAATGCTCACTTGTGATAGGTGAATTTCAAGTTTAGCGCGAACTTATTGTGACGTATTGGCAATATGGCGAACAGAAAGTATATAAGTGAGTGACCAAATGAGAGAAGGGACCGAGCTGGTAGCGTTGTGGTGACACGACCTGCTTAGCGTCCGGGAGGTAATGGGTTCGATCCCTGTTACCGTCTACGTTGTATGAGGTTGTTTCAGGGAGTTTTCCTCATACACATGTAGCGGCATGGTCATTGAGTACATGCACACTATGTTCAGCTGCTTAGGCGAATGCTGGGGTAGTATTTCCCCCTCAGAACCCTAACTCCGTTCCTTCCGATCCTATCCTGATCACACGCATCCTTAATCCCTCCATGCATATATACGTAATGTATGTATGTATGCTGGGAATCCATGATTGTGGCTGAAGGAGCTCGGGAAGCTCGAGCAGCCCACCCTCCCCTTTGGGGAGGAATGAAATACGTGGTCTTTTCTTTTTCCTGAGAGAAGGGAGTTTGGAGGTTTAGATTTTGATAGTCAGAACCGACGAGCTAAAGTTAAGTAAAGATCGCGCGCGTTGAAGGGAACTATTAGAATGGGTTAGTGCTGTTTTTTATAAAACTTGAGTTTTCGTTGTACGCATTTAAAGCGGCTACAATAACGCTTAGGGGGATAAATCGTTAAGACATTCATAAATAAACAAGTTTCATATATTGAGAAGTTGAAGAAAAACATCAGTGATTTTTCTTTGTAACCACCCTTTTTGAGTTGTATTAAAATATACCGTAATTTAAGGTCTTTCATTCATTTAGTTGTAAATATAAGAAAAAAGTTTTTATTTTTGTATTATAGATATGAGGTAGGCAACTTAATTTGCATATCTTCTTAAGGGAACATATTTTCTTAAAGGTTTATATTCCCACTTCAAATTGTTTTCTGATCATTTGATTCGCACATTACGTCATCATGACTTAATTCTTTGCGCAAATCTTTTGGCGCACGACCAACTAATCGAACTTTGAAGGCATCTATTTTGCTTACTTCCTGATGCACATTACAGCAGGAAGCTTTGCTGTGGTTTTCCACCTAAATTTTAGTGTAAAGTGCCATTAATTTGATGGCAAAAGAGATATTTTAACGTATTATACAAAAAATTAAAACATTTGCTCTTTTCAGGCACTTTTTTTACTGCACTTTTTATTTTTTTACTGTTACTTTAACTTTTACATTTAATATTACCGCTTTGGATTGCACAATTAATTTTACTGTTGCGTACGCTTTCATTTTATGATTGCAATTTTTGCATTCAAAACTTCAAAATAATGCAATAAATATTGGATTAAAAATTTCAAGAAGAAATTTATGAGATAAAATTCCTTTCATGGGTTGGTTTACTACGTAAAGCATTATTTGCGGAATAATGATGCAAGGATGACATCACCTTGGTTGACCGTTTCGTAAACATTTAGATACCAGAGGTTATTAAAAAATTTGTGTACAAAAATTTTACAAAGGTATTTATGTAAGGATTTTTTAGTAATTTAAGGATAGTTTTAAGATATATTTTATTTAACCATATCATATTAACTGTCAATAAACGTAGTTGTATATTTTTATTTTTTTACATTTTGATAACATTTTTATTGTTAACAAACTCGGTTTAATTGTTCCGAGCAGAATTAAAAATAACTTGGCGTCCGAGATCATTTTATTAGTATTACCTTGCAATTTTTATTATTTAGGTTAAATGAAAATAATCGAGCAAAATTTGAGGTAATTGAGCAAAGCAAAATTATTGAACCACCCTACTTAAACTACCGACTGGGACAAAGGCATTATTTGTGGTGAATTGTTAGTATCTCCAGTTAGTTTGACGATTTGTGTGTTTAGGAGAGCTTTTTACTCTTATTTCTCTATTTCATTATTTCATTATTACATTTATTTTTTTATTAAATTTATTGTACCATTTACACCACAATATTACATCTTCAAGACATTTTTAAAGTGCGAAAGCAGATTTGAACATAAAGTAGGAAATATTTTATGATAGTGTTTAGTAGTTGAGCGCGTGATCCAAATTTATTTTATAAGGAAAGCCTGTAGTGACCATTTAGGTAAACTAAACCAATTTGTAAAAATTGGTTAAAACGTTTGCGAACATTATTGGTTTTGTATGAGGTACAGTTGTACAAGTGTTAGTAATACCAGGTGGAGTGTACGAATAAAATAAAGAATTTTACCGTTTACATGGAAGTAAACATTCTTCATCGTAATACATGTTTGAAAGGGCAAACATTAAAGCATTAAGGTGATGTTATAATATGCGGAAGAGCCCATACATCAAGTACGCGAGTGAACGAAAGTTAGACACTGCGTTAGTGATTGCGGCTTACTTCTTGTGATTATGTGCATAGTGTATTCACAAACCTAAAAAGGTTATTGGGGAGCAGACCATATGGACTACAATTTTTTTACTACACCGATACAGGATTAATAAGAACTAGATTTAAGTTTTATTGAAGCAAGACAAGTACGATTATTTTTTTTAAGTACATCCTTTTATTGTTGCGTTAATTACAGTTCTTTCAAAGAAAAAGGTAATCGGACTTTAGCTATTTTGTGTTTAGTATTAAGGATTTGTGGTTTATCTAACCACGCTGTTGCAGAGATTTACATGCGAGTTTGACTATATATATATATATATATATATATATATATATATATGTATATATATATATATATATATATATATATAATTGTTTAATTAATTCACAAATGTGATACATTTGTACAATTTACTTGACAGGTTAAATTTTTGTTTTGTTTATCACTGAATTTAATCTGTGTCTATTTGGAGTTTGATGATCGTCCTGAAATTGCATAATAAGCCATTGCGATTGCAAAATTTCATTTTGCTTTGAAGTATTGAAGCCGAACACTATTAACAAAGTACTAATTACTTTCTTTTTATTATCATTCAGTTGCCGTTATGAGGTAATAAGATTTGAACATATTAAGGAATGTCTATATACGATTTTACAGATAAAGTATTGAATGATAAAGGATAACAATTTTATTGACGGTACAAACACATTATAACGTTGAATTTACGAATAGTTTGTCTTTTAGATAAAAATTCATTATTAAACCGATTTCGTTTATTTTGATTAAATTTTTCTAAATTGGGAACAGTTATTTTATTCTGTAAGAGTTAGAAATATAAAGTTGTAAATATACAAGGGACATTAAAAAAAAACTACATAAGTTAAACGTTTTATTTTTATGAATGGGAATTTCTATTCATAAAGGGTGCGTTCGGTAAGTTATAACGACCCGTGTATTATTAAATTTTCTAAAGTTTTGAGTTGATCTGTTTGGGAGGGTGTTTGACTTTGAGAAGTTAGTGTATGAATTTACTGAGTAGGCTTCAATCCGGTCTTCTACAGTCAGATAGGATTAATTTACCATCTCGCCTAAGACGATTTATTCTAGCAAAATCTAAGATTGTGGTGGCGCCAAGAGACATTTTTCCCGGACTGAGCTGTATAAGTTGTGAATTTAGGGTAAGTGTAAGGTATTTGAGCTTGTTATTCAATCATTTTACTTCTTATTTCGACTCCGCCCATTTCCATTGTTGCTGCCTTGGCAACCCGCTACCTAATGTAAGTCCGCTACCTAATGTAAGTCCGCTACCTAATGTAAGTCCACACGATGCCTAGTACGGATTGGACGTATAACAAATTCTGGGGTGAAGGGGCTTAGAAAGCTCAAGCAGCCCTCTCTTCACCTTGAGATGGGAATGAAACACGTTGACTTTTTTTTGTAAATTATTGTGCACCAATTTCAATTTCTGTTGTTATTAAATGCTACTTTCTAAGTACCAATTTCATTTTACATTTTAGTTTGTTTAGAATTTATCAAATCATAGTGTGTATACTACATTTAATTCTATTTCTTTTCCTTGATGAAATTAAAGTTATTAAACAAATGGACTGACTTTTCAAAAATTTTATTACTTGTGTGCCATCGTTTGAGTTGACTTTCATCCCAATATATTTATATATTGGGATCGGAAAATTTGCATTACTCGATTTCTAAGAGCCAAGCTTTGTAGCCTATGACTGTTGGTCAGAATTGGAACTGAATGTTGCCCAAACTATATATTATACACCAATTTAATTGGGATTGTGGGAAAATTCATATTTGTGATTGACAGGAGTAAAATTTTGTGGTCGTTGGGTAGCATTTGGGCTGAATGCTTCCCAAAATATATATTAAACACCAAATTTGTTGGGATTGCGATAAAATTGATTTCCTCGAAGGTGTAGTGCTAAATACCGTGGACTATGAATGTTGGTCAACGTTTGAGCCGAATTTCAACCAAAATACACTTTTATACACCACTTTGCTTAGAATCTCAGCAAAATTGAATTATTCGATGACCAAGAGCTAAATTCCTAATGACTATGTTGCCCAATATCTATGTTATACGCTAATTTTGTTAGGGTCACGGCATAATTGAGTCAATTTTTGTGGTATACGGTGTAGGGCTGAGTGTTGTCTAAAATCTGTATTATAGACCAAATTTGTTGGTATTGTGGCAAAATTGATTCCTTCCGTCGCCAGGAGCTAAATACGATGTTTCATCAGTGTTTATCAACGTTTTGGCCCAATATTGCCTAAAATATTTATTTATACACCAATTTTGTTAAAATTTCGGCAAAACTTATTCCCTCGCTATTCAAAACTAAATTTTGTAGTCCATTACAGTTGTTCAGTATTTGGGTCGAGTTTTGCCTAAAACATAAATTCATACATCAATATTGTTGAGGTTGTATCAAGATGGATTCACTTGATAACCGGGGGCTAAATCTGCCCTGTGAGTACTTGTAAAAATTTGGGCTATATGTTGCCAAAAATCTATATTTATACACCAATTTAGTTTACGTCGCGAAGAAATTTATTCTCTCGATGGACACAATCCATGCGTCAGAATTTCGGTCCAATTTTGCCTAAAATATGTATTTATACACCAATTTTGTTTGATCGCGGAAAAATGGATTCAATCGGTGACCAATAGTCAAATCTCGATATTCCTTAAAATCTATATTTAAACACCACTTTTCTTAAAATCGCGGCAAAATTGGCTCCCTAGGTCGCTGTGGACCACTAGAGTTGTTTAGCATTTGATTTATGTTTATACGTTTGGGGCTACCTATCGCATCCTACTTTCACGTACCTCAAAACTTACTCTCATTACTGAGATTGCTACATATCACCCTTAATTACGTGGACAGATTGTTATGCATATTTGCATTGCTTTTAAGCAGTAATAGAAAAGTTGTATTTCTTATTGCACATTATGTGTTACATTATACTTACACCATATTTCTTCTGCTACGCACGCGCACTCGCACGCGCACTAGCACTCGCACTGGCACGCGCACTCGCATTCGCACTCGCACTCGCTCGCGCGTGCGCATTTGTACTCACGCACTCACGTAGCCGCGCACGCACGCACGCACTTACGCACGCACACACTCACGCACTCACGCGCTCACGTACTCACGCACTCACGCACTCACTCACGCACGCACTCACGCACACAAGCACTCATGCACTCACGCAGTTGCGCACCCACGCACGCACCCACGCACGCACGCACTCACGCACTCACGCACTCACGCACTCACGTACTCACGCACTCACGCACTCATTCACGCACGCACTTATGCACGCACTCACTCACTCACCACACGCACTCACGCACGCTCGCAGTCACGCACGCACGGACTCACGCCCGCACTCACGCACGCACACACGCACGCACCCACGCACGCACCCACGCACGCACACGCGCACGCACGCACACACGCAAGCAAGCACGCGCCCGAGCACGCACGCACTGACACACAAACACACACAGAAACACACACAGAAACACACTCAGAAACACACACAAAAACACATACAGAAACACACAAACACACACGCGCACACATGCACGCACGCACGGGCAGGCGCACACGCACACGTACACGCACAGACACACGCACACTCACACGCATACGCACACGCACAGACACACGCACACGCACACGCACACGCACACTCACACACACACGCACACACATTTGGTTTACATTACGGTTATAAAGAGTTTGAACACTCGTCAAAAGAGGCCGTATTTTGTTTTCTATTAGCCATTTTACACGTAGTACAATTCTACTGGTTCGATTATCATTTGCTTATTAATTCAAATTTAGAACTTGATTTAGCAATGATTGTAATTGTAAAAATGTACGTGTGTGGTTTAAAACTTAGACAGATGGAGTGGTGTTTGTACTTTTATTTTATTTTGCCACCATAATGTTCTTTATACGCCTCCAAATGCGGGCGTAATGTGGTCTTTATAGCACGGAAATGTCAATGATGCTAAGCAGCATGATTGACAGCAAACACATGACATGATATATAATAGCAATATCACAGTATCTTAGTAACAACAAATTAACCTACTGTCGACTTTATTTCACTGCATTTGCATTTAAAGACTTGCCGAAAATACTGAATCTTTTTAATATTTTGTTCCAGTTTCATGGTGCAAAATAAAATAAAACATTAGATGTACCACGGCATAATTAGATTATGGCTCTCAGGAATATAAAGCCCTCCGCTTCGCGTCGGGCTTTAACATTCTCGAGCCATAATCTTCTGATTATGCCCTTAATACATAAATATCTATTATTTTATTTTGCCACCAAATGTTCTTTATACGCTCCCAAATGCGGGCGTAATGTGGTCTTTATAGCACGGAAATGTCATTGATGCTAAGCAGCATGATTGACAGCAAACACATGACATGATATATAATAGCAATATCACAGTATCTTAGTAACAACAAATTAACCTACTGTCGACTTTATTTCACTGCATTTGCATTTAAAAACTTGCCGAAAATACTGAATCTTTTTAAAACTTTGTTCCAGTTTCATGGTGCAAAATAAAATAAAACATTAGATGTACCACGGGCATAATTAGATTATGGCTCTCAGGAATATAAAGCCCTCCGCTTCGCGTCGGGCTTTAACATTCCCTCGAGCCATAATCTTCTGATTATGCCCTTAATACATAAATATCTATTATTTTATTTTGCCACCAAATGTTCTTTATACGCTCCCAAATGCGGGCGTAATGTGGTCTTTATAGCACGGAAATGTCAATGATGCTAAGCAGCATGATTGACAGCAAACACATGACATGATATATAATAGCAATATCACAGTATCTTAGTAACAACAAATTAACCTACTGTCGACTTTATTTCACTGCATTTGCATTTAAAAACTTGCCGAAAATACTGAATCTTTTAAAACTTTGTTCCAGTTTCATGGTGCAAAATAAAATAAAACATTAATGTACCACGGCATAATTAGATTATGGCTCTCAGGAATATAAAGCCCTCCGCTTCGCGTCGGGCTTTAACATTCCCTCGAGCCATAATCTTCTGATTATGCCCTTAATACATAAATATCTATAACGTTAACCTTATGATTGTATGAGTTTTAACAAATTAGATTAATGTTATTGTTTGTTTATTAATATTAAAACCGCTGGGATATAAATTTGGTCCAAAACTTCCCCTTGTCGTACAGTATTGATTGGCTTAACAATTGTAATTTTTTACGTCCACATGTTTCACCAATCACAGGTATACATCGGAGGACACTTACAAACACGTGCGTTCACTTTAACTACCAACTTAACTAATGTCATAGTAAAATTTTTTTCAATATATGATTGATTAATTATATAAGAATACATGTAGGCATATTTTTTATAGAAAATTTAATTTTACTTTTCTTTATCAAATTTCTTAATATAAAGCGAAATTAGTGTGAAAATTAAATAAATATGATTCAAAATGCTCAACCTGTATTATGGATATTTTTATAAAAGTGGGCGGCTACGGAATTTTTTAAGTGAGCATCTAGATAAACCTCTATCTGACATGAAGTTTTAAACGTTTGACATAGATTATGGTTTTTATTTTTACAATGTTGCCTGTTTTCGTAATTAACTTATTATAAAAGGGGTTGCATAATTATCCTAAAAAAAAATAAAGTTCTTCCAATACCACTTGTGTGTAAGTTTTAGTTTTTCATTTGTAGATTGAAGTAAGCCATCACACTTTAATTACCACCCGTCAAATTAATTTCTTTAAGCTGGAAGTATTATTTCTAGGTAACGTGTGTATATACTTTTCAGTTTTGTTTTTAATTACCGTCTAGACGATTATCTTCTAGAATTCTCTGTTAGGATCACTTTTATGTGAACTTTATTTGATTTTAAATGCTAATTACGGCATCACTGACAATTTTTTTAAATACTTTCAGTTTCTTGCTTATTAATTAATCAACTATCTTACCTAAGTTTTCTTGCACCATGCCGTTTATTTACCTTTTGATTTAAATAGGATTTTAGCTTATTAACAGTTACTGTACTATATTCAAATTATCTGGAATGGTTAATTAAGACAACCAAAACAACTCTAGCATTTAATCAGCACTGAATATTCCCTACACGTCTGCTTTTAGCCACCAGAGAACAAATACGTTCTTCACTACATTGCTCGCCACTTGAATATTACCTTATCACCATCAATGTGGGAGGGACATTAAAATTAAAATGTTTGATTCACAAATGTGGCGCCCGAGCAGCGACAATTAATATCGATGAACAATTTCTTTTTGAAATTCTAGCAGTCACCTGTCACGACTGCTATATTCTTTTTTAACATAATCAATCCTCTTACACTTGAAAGCATTGTATTGCATCATTTTATTGGAGTACACATTTTCACAAAATTCTAACTCTTAAAATTCCATTAGAATAATGACTTAGTTTTCCTCTACACAGGGCCGGCCCCAGGGCAGGGCGATCCGGGCGGCCGCCCGGAGCGCAAAGCTCTAGGGGCGCCAAAATCATTAAGGAAGGCGTTGCCTTCCTTGTCCTAACTTCGTTAGGGGTCGGGCGTCTGGCGGCGCCCCTAGGCTCGCTTCGCGAGCAATCGAAACAATTTTAAAATGGCTTTTATCCGTCACTAATTAAATAAAAAGTGAACGAAATATTTAACTATAGAGAACGCATTTAATCTTAACGTAAGCGTAAGGTAAACCGTGGATGTGGAAGAACGAGGTATGTTTTATTCTAAAAGTGCAGATGCATGTTTTTGTAATAAAACACGTACATAAATTAAACAGATTATAAAGGTATTACGTGTATTCACCTCCAAACTTTTAAATTTAAGAACCGTTCTTAATTACGCTAAACACCTTATTTTCATAATTTTGGATGAATTAATTTCAATTCGGTTTCGATGCAGATTTAATTTTACCTTTTATAAATAGGAATTTGTTATCGATTTCGAGTACTAAAAAGGAACGTGCAGGTGTTAGTTTTGTAACGTGACACGTACCGAGATAAACAAACGAAATAAATTGATAAAAGAAATAAGTTACAAGCTTTTTAAAATGCACTAAAACGTAAAAATAAAAGTTATTACTTTTATCAATCATCATTTTATTTCTAAGCACATTATAAATTTAATATATGTATTTAAGCATTAAGACAAAATCTAGTTGAGTTCAATTCATCATGACCAAACCACTCAACTATCGCTTTTCAAGAATTTACAAGTTTTCGGTCCCTGCTCTGGCATTGGTAACACTTACAATACAGGAATCTACAAGTCTGTACCAATTTTGAAACCAACCGAAACAAGATGTCACAGGAGTTTTTAACTGCATATATAAGGAAGTTGACTTAAAACAATGCGTTATTTGCTACTAGACTTCGGCCGGTGCGAAATAAAATAGTTTTTTTATTATTGTACAAAAGTTTTAAAAAGTGCTTGTGCAATTGCAAATTGTCCAGTGTGAGTGCGTTTGTCTTTTGTGAAGGTAAGTTTTTAATTTTCATTTTCAAAAATCGCGTACAAGTAGTACTAGAATTAGTAGTCCCAGGGTGATACATTTTTGGGAAAATTTTCAATCTTCATTCAATTTAGAAACTTTTATGTCTATGGTTTTATTTACGACAAATGTACCGTTTTCGAGATAAATGCTGAAAACTGTTCAAAAACATGGTCATTTTACGCTGTTTTTCTACTATTATTTTAATTTTCTATAGGTATACTATTAAATGTGTCTCAAAACCGCACATTTGTCCTAAATAACACTGGAAACATAAAAGTTTCTAAATTGAATTAGGATTTTATTTTTCGAATTATTAGGGGTTAGAAGCGTTGCAGTAAGCAAGGGGGCATCACCCTGTGGGTATTGTTATCGGTTAAATTGCTCTTAATATTGAGTTTTAGTTGCCTTGCCTAAAATGTATACCAAATTCAATTTATTATACAGGGTGTCCATCTATAAACTGACACATTTTAACTGCTTATAACTCGAAAACGATAAATGGTATCGATGTGCGGTTTTCACAGAACTTCATCATTTTTTAAATTTTTTTGACAGTGTTGCCAAGTTTTAAAATTTACCTGAAATAGGAGAAACAAAATTGACGATTTTCAAAGGCCGATTTCGCAAAAACTTTAATGGGACACTCTGTATTTTTATAATTTACATCAAAGCCTATTTACTCTCCTTTACGAAAATGTTGTTAGTTTGCTTAATTTTTTTTTAATATACATGTTATACGGATTAATAATTGGTTTCAGAAACCAAAATGTCTGATGCTAAGAAAAAACCCTCTGGAAGCCAATTTCAAAGCGGAGATTGAACAAGCAAACACAGATTCAAAAACAGTCAGGTGCCCTGCAGAACTTCTTGAAAGAGGGTAGTCTCAACGCTCCCACTACCGATCAACATTTAAACAACGCCCAGCACATGCACCTGGATACTGACTTTCCCGATATGAATCCCCCTTTGGACGCAAACGTCAGCATTGCATTCACCTCAAACGAGTTTGTTGAGTAGTGATGCAGTTCCGTGCAGTTCCAAAATAAAAACTGCAAGTTGTGCAGACCTCAGAAAAACATTTAGAAGAGACTACAGTCCCAATTATCTCTTCTGACCCAGGATTATGGCCCGAAATCATGCGCGAAGCAGATAGAGTTTTTTTGGTTAAACGTGGTCCAGCTGCGCCTTTGTATAATTTTGATTTTCCTTATGATGATCAACATAGAAGATTCTCACCAAAATATTACAAGAAAGCACTTAAAATGGAGAACAAGTTTTAAGAGAATGGATGGTATATTCCTTATTTCAAAACGTCTTGTATTGTTTTCCATGTCGACTTTTTGCTGCCCCAACTAGCACTAGCGCTCTTGGCCATCGAGGATTTAAAGACTGGAAGCATTTAGGAGACTCTTTAGCACATCATGAAAATGGTAAAACGCATATTGATTGTTTAAAATCATGGCTTGAATTAAAGCAACGGTTGAAAATGGGTAAAACAATAGATGCAGTTTCTCAGAGGCTCATTGATTCTGAGATAAATCACTGGTCCGAAGTTCTTTTACGCATTATATCAGTCGTTAGAATGCTAGGTGAGAGATCTCTAGCTTTTCGAGGAACAACAGATAAACTCTATGAACACAACAATGGAAACTTTTGAAGTTCATTCAGTTATTGGCTGAGTTTGATCCAAAAATGGAGGAACACGTTCGCAGGGTTCTTAATAAAGAAGAAATCAAAGCTACATATCTAGGAAAAACTATACAAAATGAAATAATTGATTTGTTGCATGACAATATAAAGCGCCACATCATTGAACAAGTTCAAAAGGCCAAGTATTATTCTGTGATTCTCGACTGTACTCCCGATGCAAGTAAAGTCGAACAGATGACATTTATGGCAAGATATGTTTCCATAGAAGAATCAGAGTCTGAAGTTCAAGTGATAATCAATGAAAACTTTTGGGTTTTCTACCCATTGAGAGATCAAAAGCTGCGGAATTATCGGAGGTTTTAGTAGAAAAGCTAGAGAAAATGAGCTTAAAGTAGAGAACATGCGCGGTCAAGGGTACGACAATGGTTCCAATATGAGAGGAGAAAAATCGGGAGTACAAACAAGAATCAGAAATATAAACCCCAGAGCATTTTATGTTCCATGCAGCAGTCATTCGCTAAACTTGGTTGTAAACGATATGGCAAAATCCTCGTTTGAGGCTGCAAACTTCTTCAATATTGTTCAAAAGTTATATACATTTTTGCTTCGTCAACTTTTCGTTGGGCAATATTACTTAAATATATTGATAGTTATACCCTAAAACCATTAAGTGATACGCGATGGGAAAGTCGAGTAGACTCATTAAAAGCTCTGCGATTTCAAATTGGACCAATTTACGATGCTTTGTACAGTATTTATGAAGATCCAGAAATCGATAATATGATTAGAGACGAGGCTAGCGGATTATTAAATAATTTGAAGCAGTTCAAATTTATATGCTCTATTGTGATTTGGTACAAAATTTTGAGTCGCATTAATCCCATCAGCAAACTTTTGCAAACCGTACATTTTGATATATCACAAGCTATTGATACGCTTAACAACTGTAAACTCTTCTTTGAAAATCTGAGATCAGATGAAGCTTTTGAAAGCATCATTTTAGAAGCAACCGAGCTTGCTTCAGAGGTGGACGTGGAAGCTAATTTCGAAGCCACCACACCACGTCATCGTATCAGAAACAAAACACGAAACGTTTTGTATGAGGGCCCGGATGAACCCGTTCAAGACCTCAAACAAAAATATAAAATACAACTTTCCTTTCACACTGTAGATCAAGCAATAAATGCCTTGAAACCAGATATAATTTGCTAAATACTCACAGTAATTATTTCAGCTTTTTGTATAATATTTTGGTTTAAAAGACATGCGCAGAAATGAGCTACTGGCTTATTGCAAAGATTTGGAAGTAGTTTTAACTGATGGAAATTCAAGCGATCTTAACGCCTTGGAACTGGCCGATGAAATAAGCATTGTTTCGTCATTATTAACAAAAAGGAAACCCCGTTGAAGTCCTCAAGTTTATCGCTACACTTAAACTTGCACCAAACCTCAGTATAGCATTAAGAATCCTACTTACATTGCCAGTCACTGTGGCTTCAGGGAAAGAAGCTTTTCAAAACTAAAAATAATAAAAATTATCTCAGAACGATGCAGACGCAAAATCGTCTCAATGGATTGGCAATGATAGCTATAGAACACCAAATTAGTGACAAATTAGACTTGAAATCACTGGTTCGTGAGTTTGCCGAAAGAAAAGTTAGAAAAAGGCATTCTAAATACTTTGGTTAGTTAGCATTCATTTATATTATAGGATATTAGTAAGCATTAGTTCATTTTAATTTTTGTTATTTTATTTTACCTTAGTGGTAAATTGCTTATCTGTTACATACCTGTTACCTAATGATCGAGTTTTCAATAAAATGTTTTTTTTTATTTAATTTTTTTCAACGTTTTCTTGACTTTATGTTATGGGAGCATGCGATTTACTTTAATAAACGGAGAGGGGGGCGCCAAATTCAAGTTTTGCCCGGAGCGCCAAAATGTCTAGGGCCGGCCCTGCTCTACAACGCAACATGTAGGTAACTTAGTAAATAAGCAGACATATAGACCTAAATTAAGCACATTTAAGGAAGCTATTAAAACAATTTCCAAGTGTATGTAATATTTCCTGAAACCAAACATGTCTTATTAAAGTTCTTGCTTAAGATTCCTTTATACATTTCGTTTTATGCAATATGCTTAAATAATATGAAATGCACATGTGCTAATTCTTTTATTTTGTTAGGTTTGCCATTTAATGAGGAAAGCTAATATCACAAGTCATATCAAAGTTGATATTACTGTCAGGTGGAATGAATCCTTACCTTATTCGCACAAAATATGAATTATAGCCGAGTGTAGTTATTATTAATTTACACTAATTTAGATTGGAACAGTCTTTCAGCAGTATGAAGGGAATGATTCCAGTTTGGAAACGTGGCAAGTGGCAAAGATTAAGTAAAAATACTTACCTACTAAAATTATTTTCGCATTTGGTCGATGATAACGTAACTCAGGGATCCATTTACCAACAATGTTATCATAAGAAGCTTTCTTATCAACAGAAAAACATAAAATGAAAACATCCGTTTCTGTATATGCCAATAAACGTAATTTGTCATACTCTTCCTGACCAGCTGTATCCTGTAAAATGATGGTACATGTTCTGCCATGAACCCTTACATTCATGGAGTAGGAATCGAATCTGCAATCATTATTTAGAAAACAAAAAAATTACAGATAACGGTAAACGAACACTGTGGGAATGTAGTATTCTTCAAACTTTTTGTCTTTGTAAACAATTAACATGCATGTTTTTCCTGTGTTACCATCTCCAACTACAGTCATGCGTATGTGAGTTTTTTCTTCATCCATCGTTTCGACTTATTCATAGCACTGCAACAATTTATGTTTTAATTAATTATTCCACAATAAAGTTAAGAATTATAATTAAACAGAAACAAACCATTTTACTGTTACCCGGAGTACAAGGAAAGGAACAAACTTACATTTGGGGTTTTGAATTCAGTAACACATGATGAAAGTGCTTCTGGAATAACGCCGACAAAAGATTCGCTGTAATGATTTGAATCAGAAAAATGACTGGTACGGTTTTAACTTCTAACAATTAATCTCGAAATAGTTGGTAAATTAGTGCACCAAAAAGGCCACTTGCCTTAGTTAGAGCACAGGTGCTATTTAGTAGAGTAAAATGTTTGTCGTTCGATAATTTAACGTTTATTAAGGCCTTATTTTAAGTTTTTTGAGTAAAATGCCAAATAATGGCCTACACCTTATTTATGCGGTTCAGTGTACAAACCTTTTTAGTTTTTTAACCTTATTACCGCGCTGTTGTGTTGATAACCTCTTTATAACCTCAACTGCCCCAGTAAAACCTAAACCTCAAATACCGGAATAAAAGTTATGAAAACTTCACGTTTGTAATATCCTATTTTTAAGTACTTAAATTTGGTTGAGTTCCAGTACGTACAAAGTATATTTTAAAGTGACAGACGGATTGCTCTGTAAATCTAAATAGGTTTACTTTTGGTCGTGTTCTAGCTCCGATTTCTAATATTCTTTTCATTTTCTTAGGTCTGCTACGTTTAAGAGTGTTTACTTTTTACTGAAATTAGCGTTTGACGAACCGTGCACATTTGAAATCTTTGCATTTAGTATTATCGGCTTTGAGATTAGCACTTAAACTATAAGACGTGGTGTATGGTATATCGTTCTCATTACACGTTTTGTTTACCTCGTTATTACTGGAACGCGTCGTTTGTTTAGAGTACATGTAGTTTAAAGGTAACGTTTTAATTAAAGCACTAATTAATCTAAAACGTCTCGTTTTAATCAATGCGAAGGTCACTCCGCACTGACAGAGCTGAATACTAAACTATGTAACCTGTGGGGCACTATACATTGTGGGGGACATCCGCTTGATTTCGCTAGATTCTGAATTATTATTTTATTGCAGTACAAAAGCAATACACCATAGTAATGCACTTCTTGGAGGATGTAAACTATGGTTTGTCGTAGGTTCCTTCGGATGTATTAAAACAGGCGTTATGGTAGTCCTGTTAGAATATCCGAATGGATAACGTGTTGAGAATGTCTATGTTCACTATAAATCTTTATATCAAACTAAATACCAATATCTGCATAACCTCTTGCTTCAAACAAAAGAAATAGGATATTTGGTAGCTGTGATGTTATGTATTCTGGTGATATGTGTAATGATTTTTGACGAGCTGTTGTGATAAATGTAGATTTCAGGTGATTCACCAAGAAATGATGTTACATCTAGTCGTTTTAGACAGGAGTTGATTTATTTATTTTGTTAAAAATGCTAGATTATTACCGTGTATATGTGCAGTTGCAATCGATAAGCATTTAGTGCAAGAAATTTTTTCTACTGGCAAACAAAACAAAAATCTAGCTTCTGCACTTGCAGAACGTGTAATAGCAGCATAATAAACTTTCAACTCAAGTTTTAACGCACCGGATTACTACTAAGAATGTCTTCTTTTCCATAAGTTTGCAACCCTAACACAAGAAATTGATAAATTCAAACTAAATAGAAATGTTAATGGGGTATTTCTAGATCATATGTCAACAACTTCTCTACGCCAAAAAGCGACACGGTTTTTTCAAATATTTCAATCTTTGTGGAGAAAAATGTAATTACCCACACCACATATGGCGACATGTTTGAAATTCCCACCTTAGGTCAATTAAGCACAAAACTATCTGTTTGGTCTGGTCCAGCTTTTGAACAAGGAAGATAGTGTTGAGACTATATGTAGACATACCGAAGACGAGTATTCGCTACACATGGTGTACATTTTACTCCGGAACAAGGAAAATTCTTTGTTGATCATGTCCAATTAGATGAATAATCTTCAAACTATAGTGGAGCTTCGAGGATATGTGTAACTATTTATTTAAATATACTGAAATTATAAACCGTTGTTTCAGTCTAGTACTAGAGAACGTTCAGCATCCTTAACAACAAAAATGTGAAAGTGTAGTCGATTTCCTATGAACGATACAAATAAAGCATATAATTAAGTAATCTATGCTGGCAGAAAATACTAAAAATCACAACGAAACCATTTACATCATTAACGAACTACGTGAAGCAAATATTATAGAGCAATAATTATTTTTGGAAAAATAGTAATAAAGCTATTCTCGTACTCAACTATCTATTTAATTCTAATTATTCAAAAGATGTTACCGAAAGTAGGGAACCAAAACCGTGTATTCAAGCAATCCGACCAACTACCTTTCGGAAAGATTGTAAAACCTAAAAGAGCGTTCATACGAATGGAAGGTACTTTTGTCCAATAGGCATTGTCGGAAGAGAAAAATATGATTCGAAGTACTCTTTATATGTTTGCCGATAGGATGAAACAAACTTACTCAAGAATGATACTAGTAATTGATGTCACCAGTGAGCCCTCTCTTTGTGGTGCCAGGAAGAAGTTAGAGGAGAGTGTCAAGAAAACATTAAGAACAATTTTGAATAAACTTTAGAATAGAAGTTTAACCAACGGTTTTAACAGGAACTCAACGCATGAATGCTGTGTTTTGTTTGCTTGGGTGGGTTAGGGTCTGTTAGTCTATGATTTAACTTTTTGAGGCGTATTTTGGTTATACTTGTTTACTACGTTTGTGTTTTAACGTAGTAAAAGAATTAAGGGAAATAGCTTTTAATCTAGCGTAAATGGGATAGTCCGCATGGTAGACGACTTTTGATTTCTTAACTTACTACATTAAGAGGAAATTGGGTCACCGAGCTTCATTTATTTGTAGCATTTATTTGCGCAAGATATATACCTATACAGATATATAGTTGTTACGTCAGGGAAAAGTGTTATGTAAATAGATAAGAAATGAAAGTAAAGCCAATACAGATCTTATACCGAGTTAATTTTTTTTACTTCGTACGCACGGAATTTTTCTCGCTTTCACCGCGCGTACTGCTTCAATCAACCTTTAATGAAAGTATTTAAGTTGAGTAAGATATGCGTGATTGGCACCCTATCGTAGAGCGTATGCTACTCATGTAAGCTACCTTATACCGTGTGAGCCTGAAGAAGTGTTGTGACGTTGTAGTACGAGGAGTTATTACTCCGCTCCGGTTTGACGTATTTTTATGAAGAGTTTGCAGCCCAGATCTGTTCTATTTGTTTTGCAGTTTTCCTCGATGGACTGATACCATTTAAGGGAAAAATAATCAAGAGCGACTTTTTAAACGTTTTAAATAGACAGAAGGTTGGTTTAAAAAACACGTGATAGTTAAGTGAAAAATTGCTGTTGCGCTTTACTGAAGTAGTAATTATTGCTTCAAAAAACTGTGTAGAGCTCAGGCGATGCTATCAGCTTTTGAATTAAAATTAATGAGTATAGAGAATATTAAGCTTGGTGGAGAGAAGCGTAAATTTCCAGCCCGTATAGAATTGAGTCGATCATTCCAATGGGAGAGACCCAGTCACCGTGTGTAGAATTTTAGTAGAAAATTCAAACATTTTTAATTAGTGTTATTAGAAATATTGGTGTTATTTGGATTTATTGGAAGCTGTTAAATTAACCGAATTCAGGTTAATGGTTATTGCGGCTCTTTAATATTTTGCGTTTATAGATGGTTTTATCTTGTTAACAGAATTAAATAAAGAAGCTTGTGTTTTAATAAATACCAGATAATGATTTCATTAGGTAATTGGTAATTTATTAGTTTGGTTTTTAAGTGGGAAATGTAGCTAAGATTATTTTATGAAATCATGTAGAGTTGTCGAGTTAAGATAAAATATCGATGCGATGCTAAGAATTTAATGTATAGATAGACCGCGCAAACGGTTTGAATAAGTTTTTATGAAAGTGATTGGTTAGACTTCGTAGAGTTTAAAAGGGTGAATTCTCGGGGAGTCGAGAAATGGGCATTCAGTTGAGAGAGACGCGTTCAGAAGAACTTGCTCAAGGAAGTACCCGGTGGTGGAGTAGTGGTGTTGAAACAGACCTCCCTTAGGTGAGTGTGCATCTGACTAACGTATTGTGTAGCGAAGCTTTGAGGGTTGTTAACCCTTTTTCGTGGGTGTATGTTTTATGGAGTTCCCAGATTACATCTTATTTTTGGGTAGCTTTGTTTTATCGGTGCACTAGTTTCACTCAAGAAAAAGATGATCGTAAACGGCGGATGTATCCAGCCATCAGTTATTGGTAGTATAATTGTGAATATTATAAGGAGTACACTGGGTGAAGAGCGACCAGAGACCGTGCCGACAGGGAGATCGAGTACTAAGGCCTTGAACTGCTTATAGTTATTTTGATTTGTAATAACTATATACGTTGTTGTTTAAACAAAGTGGTTGCGTTGAAATAAATTGCCCTTAAGTGAGTGTGTATCTGACCAACATGTTATGTAACGATTTTGACAATTGCAGCATCTTGTGGATCTGCCGGATTCCCTCGTTAGCGTGCACTGATTTGTGTGATGCGAATCCCCGCATTTCACACATCTTGCTGGTGCGTGGCAGCCACTCGTCGTGTGTTCGAATCTTTGACAATTGTGGCAATATCCTATGCCGCTTCTTCTGTGTGGTGTTTCCACGCGTATTTTAAGGTACCCTGTAGTATGTAGTTCGAATATTTCCTTCGCCCTCTCTGTCCTCTCCAGGTGCACCAGGATCATACTCGTCTTTCCTCTGTCCGGTCCTGCGTACATGCGGCTTATTTTTTGGCTCACGAAGCCCATGGATTTGAGGTCTTGCTCGATTGACGGGATAATATTGTCATCTTGTGGGATTCCTTTTATTACTACTTTGATTGGTTTGGCTGCTTCCAGCAGGTAAATGTTGAAAGGAACGCCTATGCTGTCGAGGGCCGTTGTGGACGCCCTGTATTTATCGGTGGTGTTTAGTGTTATCTTAACCCCGTGCTTGATGGTATTTGTTGTTTTTGGTTGGATGCTTAATTCCATTAATTTTTGTATCGTCTTTGTATAGTCGCCTTGGTGAAGTAAGGTAATTGGTGGAATGCGTTCTCCTTTTTCTTGCGGGGTGTCAGGTCTTAGCGTTTCCGCTTCGACCCTTTGTCGTTTGATGCCGCCTCTTCTGGGTACGGGTGTGAATCCGTTTTTATCGGAGAGGGCATCTGCTCCGCTTTCTTGGTCTTGCGGCGCCGTGCCGGTTTCTGTGTCATCTTGGGGTGTCTGATTTGATTGCGTGCTTTGCTCTTGTTTACTTGATCTTCCGCTTCGCTTCTTTTTCTTTTTTCTTCGCGGGTGGTCTTCAGGCTTGGATTCTGTGGGTTCCGCGGCGTGTGGTGTTGTGGTGAATGTTTCCATCTTCGTGGTTGTGTTTTGTTGCTGGCTTTGTAGTTATCGTGTTAGGTGTTCTATAGTTTGTTTCAATTCTTCTACGTCTCTTTCTAGTTGCTTCATATGCACCTCTTGAATACGGGCAGAGAAATTTTGGTTTTCAATTCGCAGTTCAAATGCGCTGTTTTGTAGTTCAAGTGCGTCTACCGTTGTTAACGCCATGTTGCAGTCTTGGTCGGAGTCGGTGTCATTTTCACTCATGTTGAAACCGGTTTTGCGTGGTGAAAACTACACAAACCCGGTTCGCAGAGGAAAATTAACGAGGTTGCTCGGAGAGCGCGCGCGAATTAATTCTGAGTTCTATATCTGTACTTCTGTTCAGCTAGAGATCTCGTGACGGCATCGACTGCTTTATGTTAATTAAGATAGGGACGGTGGGAGATTTATTTGAGATCGATAGTAATTTAAATCTGATTTTAATATTTTGGAGGCTCAATTATCTTTGTTTAGTAATAATATCTAAATTTGAGTTTAGTAATTTATACATACTGTGGTATTTTGGCACATTACGTTACAAGTTCAACCTAGCGAATTTGCAATCAGTGTGAGTCCGAACTTTAGGCGAAGACAGAAGGTGTGTTTACGGACTTTTTCCTGTTTTATGCTAGCGTGCCTTCTTTTGCTTACGTAGATTTTATCCGGATCAAAACAGGGTGGCGTAGAAAGCGTTACGTGATTAGACATTTCGTTTAACATAACTGCAAGTTTTACTAAAATCTAAGATCATAACGACGAGCTAGACGGCCTTTGCAGGTATTTTCCTGTGCGGTGTTCTAATTCTTTTTAAGCCCGTTACAACTTGTGGCAGCCCTAAGTATCGCGCACTGATTCTATCACCTTATCCTGTAACCTTTTTTAAGTTAAAATTTGTAACCGCTTTGTTTTAGATTCATCAGGAAATATATCGTAATTTAAATTTTTAAGGACCATGTTTGACTAAGTTTTAGATAAAGTATAACTTCAAACGCATGATTCAATGGATGACTGCTTGAATGTTATTATTTTTGTGTATATCATACCATTAACTTCTTGTTTTCCAAACAGGTGTACATTATTCTTGGAGTTAATAAAAAAAATCATTAATGAAACTATTGTTTTGTCCTTTAATCGCTTTTTTACCCTATAGATGCCATTATAAACTGGAAATATACGGAAACTCTATGCCATTATAGAAAACCCCATTTCTTATACTGAAACAACATGTTGTATAAACTCGTAAAATTCCAAGGACAAGCGGGTAGGATTATGACGTTGAAAAGTAATGGTAGTAAGCTGTCGGGATTTTGCTGATGTCATGCAATGAAAGAGGAAATTGCCTTCTGCGAAAACAAAGGGACTGTTTCTGACGGAATGGAATGCAAATAAAATTGCGAAGAAAACTGTAATGTTTTTGTTTCCACAATTACAAATTATTACTAATTTTATTAAATACATAAATAAAAAGTTTACCTCGAGTAGGATTTGAACCTGTGACGTTTACTTTGCTAGGGTAGCTCTCTAACCAACAGAGCTATCGATATACAAGCCCCAATCGGTGTAAATTTTGTCTTTATGTATGAAGAACTCATGCATAATCTAAATATAATGAGATTTCAGTAAAATTATTTATATTAATGGAATGTGAGCATGCAATATCGCAAGGATTCACACATACCAAAGCAACTTAACTAATGTTAAATTATTATAAGTTTTGTTATGAACGAATAAGTTCAAAAGCAAATGTAATTATGTAATTAAAAAGTATTATTAATTTTATTAAATACATAAATGAAAAGTTTACCTCGAGTGGGATTTGAATCTATGAAATCTACTTTGCTAGAGTAGCGCTCTAACCAACTGAGCTATCGAGACACAACCCCCAATCGATGTAAATCTTGTCTTTATGTACGTAGAACTGATGTACATTCTAAACATAATGAAATTACAGCAAATTATCTACACTAATGGAATGTGAGCCTGCAATATCGTAAGGATTCACACATACCGATTGCAACTTCACTAATCTTAAATTAATATGTCTTACTATGAACGAATTTCAAAAGTAAATGTAATTAAGTGATTAAAAATTATTATTAATTTTATAAAGAAAGCAAATGTAGTGCGAACATCCAGAATTAGGGTAGACAAAATAGTGGATAATAGTGAGAGAATGAAATACGCAGATGCTGTGAGTAAAGAGTTGAATGTGAATGAAACAGTGTGGAACGAACAAATAAAATACACTGACGTTGAAAGTGCATGGATAAGCTAGAAAAACTGTGTTGTAAATTGTGCCATACGGATATATGGAAGAGCGACTGTACGTAGACAGAAAAAACGTGTTTGGTGGAATGAGCCGGTAAAAAAGGCAGTATGTAAGAAACAAGATGCGTACATGGCAATGATTGCTGCAAAAAATGAGTCTGAGAAAAAGCGATTGAGTGAGGTGTACAGACTAAGAAACAAAGAAGTGAAGGAGGCAGTGAGAATAGGTAAAGAGGAAGTGATGGCTCTGGCAGGAGAAAAAATTCAGAATATTTCTGAGGGAAACAAAAATCTCTCCTGGAGATGGGTCAAAATAGAAAACGTGGCCCAAATCAGAACACTGCAGGGGTGATGAATATGAGCAACGAAATAGTATGGGACGATTGTGAAGTGAGGAAATGCTGGCAAGAATATTTCTTGCTAAAGTATGGGGGTGCAAATCTAATGCGAAGATTGTGTGAATTATTCAATGTATACCTTCTGTGTGAAGGTAAAGGGAACAAGAGTGATTGCAAGAACTACAGAGGAATAAGTTTGCTTAGCGTGCCTGGAAAAGTATTTGGAAGAATACTGATTGATAGATTACGAGAAACTACACAAACTAAGATGTGGGATATGCAAGGTGGCTTCATACCAGGGAGAGGATGTGTCGAACAGATGGTTGGTCTCCAGCAGGTTATCGAAAAGTGTTTAAAGGTAAAAAGGAAGTTGTACTGTGTGTAGATCTGGAGAAAGCATATGACAGAGTGAATAGGGAGAAGCTGTAGGAAATATTAAATGAATATGGCGTAAATAAAGGTCTAATAAACGGAATATGAGAAGTATACAACGGTAGTTGGGCATGTGTTAGAGTGAGAGGAGGTGTGAGTGAATACTTTAATATTGAGCAAGGAGTGCGACAGGGCTGTGTGATGAATGTGTTAGACAAGCATGTACCGATACAAATGCTGTAATGTTGGGTGACGTAAATGTAAGACTTCTGGTGTATGCAGATGACACAGTCCTATTAAGTGACAGTTCGGATGACCTGCAAACTGCTCTGAGGAAGTTTGATACAATCTATGGGAGCATGGACCTAACTATAAACGTGAACAGAACTAAGATTGTGGTATTCAATCGGGAAGGTGGAAAGGAGAGTAGAGTATTTACTCTGCAAGATGAAATTGGGGAGCAAGTGGACGAGCTGGTATATCTAGGTAGAATGTTTACTGCAGAAGGTACAATGGAGGGCGAGATTGGACGAAGAGTCAATGCTGGAAGGAAAGTGATTGAAAGTATGTGGACGATAATGAGAAACGAAAGCATGAGCCTAGCTGTGATACGAGCAATCTATAATGGCGTGTTTGTCCCGTCAGTACTGTATGGAAGTGAGACATGGGTATGTCAAAAAAAGCACGAAAGAAAATGAAATCCTGTGGGTATCAAATTCCTGAGATGCGCTTGTGGTAAAACGAGAAGGGACAAGATAAGGAATGAATGCATAATGACGGAGTGTGGAGAGAAAAAGACGATGATGGATAGATATAAAAGTAGTACATTACCTACGTTGGTTTGATTACAAACAATGCAAGATTAACGAAGCAAATGTATGTGGGTGAGGTTAGAGGTAAGGCCGTGCTTGGCAGGCCTCGTAAAACTTGGCTGAATGTAGTAGAATGTATGATAAAGGAAAGGAGGATAAGGAGTTTTAAAAAATAAAAGGGCATGTCAGAGACAATATATGAATCTTACGGAAGCTAGGGAAGTATGCATAGACAGGAAACCATGGAGAAAGATTGTGAATAAAAAATAAATAAGAGGTAGGGATTGTTTTGCCTACCCCGCAAGGAAATGGCGTGAAGGTTAAGTTAAGTTATTAATTTTATTTTATTGACAATTACATGCTAAGATTAACGCACAAATGCTATGTGGTAGCGTTTAAGCACGGTAAGCTTGTGTTGACTTGTAAATTGATTGAAGTAGAACGAATGTCATGATAATAGGATTAGAAGTATAAGTATTTATAAAATCAAATTAGCCTATGTCCGACTTTAATTATGCAATTTAAAAACTTAGGAAAATCATGAATCTTTGAAACCATTGCGAGTATTGCATGGTGCAATAAAAAATAAAATTAAGTAACCAGGGATATTGAAATTTCTCAGTCAATACTAAAACAACTTCGCGATCGGGCTTTTAACATTCTGAGCCATGAAGTCTTCTGTTAAGCCCTTATATTATATTATTATTAAATACATAAATGAAAAGTTTACATCGACTAAGATTTAAACCTACGACATCTACTTGACTAGAGTAGCGTTCTAACCAACTGAGCTATTCTGCCTTTGTGTGTCTTTGACTAATGTTAAATTATTTTAAGTTTTATTTAGAACGAATAAGTTCAAAAGTAAATATGTGATTAAAAATTGCTATTAATTTTATTAAATATATAAATCAAAAGTTTACCTCGGATTTGAACCTACCTACCTACTTATTCGTTCACAACCAAACTTATAATAATTTAACATTAGACAAATTGCATTGGTATGTGTGAATCCTTGCGGTATTGCAGGCTCACATTCCATTAACATAAATAAATAATTTAACTGTAATCTCATTATATTTGAAATTTACATCAGTTCTATATACATAAAAACAAAACTTACGTCGATTGGGGCGGGGCGTGTGTCTCGACAGTTCGTTAGAGCGCTACTCTAGCAAAGTAACTGTCGTAGGTTCAAGTCCTACTCGAGGTATTTATTTTTATTTATGTATTTAATAAAATTAATAACAATTTTTAATTACATAATTACATTTACTTTTGAACTTATTCGTTCATAACAAAACTTATATGGTTTCTGTTTTTGTTAGAGAATTAGTTAAGGGTTGTTTTATTACGATTTTCATGACCAGCTTTAAAAACGGAAAAAAATATTTAATACCTACACTTATGCATATTATGAAAAAAAACTCAAGTATACTAAAGTAGACAGGAATCTTATTTTCATGAAAGTTTCCACATTCAAAGCCACATTTCATAAAACTTTTATTTTTATTGTAAAACTGTGAAACGTTTGATGGTAGATTTTGAAAAATGAGCTATTTTTATAAACGGTCATTACGTAAAGATATATAGTGTTTGTCCACAAAATTTGCACGAATAAACATCCTTCTCCAGAGAATTGTGTGTTTAATGTCCATAATAAAATAATATGTATATTTTATATCGTATGTAATAAAACGTTTTATCTAGATTAAAACCCGCAAGTTTTTTTTAAAACAATTGTGTATTATATGAAGCTAAACATCACCGTAATATGTTTAAAGTGATATTAGATTTACAAAGAAGTCAACCTTTAAAACAAAAAAATCTGGAGTGTATTCACACAACATTCCCGTATACATACATGTACAGGTTACCCAAAATGTATGGAATAATGGTTCTGCAGCCGTAACCGTACATTTTATCAGAAAACTTTCAGGACAAAAGTTGTTTGACATATGTCAGAAAAAATATTTTGGTTGGCAATCTCGAGATATGACGTGATCGTCAGTTTTTTTTAAATCGTAACCCCATAAATTTTTAATTTGACGTCTTACATAAGAAAATTTTTGAAAAAAGATCATTGAAAGTTGGGAAAATTTTATTACCAACAAAAGCACATAGAAAACACAAAAAAATAAAGTAGGTAACTAAACTAAAATTGAAATTTATAACACAAATATTTCGTTTTTAACGCAAATATTGCTCAAAACGTTCACCATTCACAGCGACGCAATGCCCCAATCTGTCATAAAAGCCACGAATTGTGCTTCATCGATTATTCTTTGTTTGTAGTGCTTCCAGATTATCGGGACAATTTCTGTGCATCTTAGATTTTGAATGACCCCATAAGAAAAAGTTGCACACTGTAAGATCCGGAGATCGCGGAGGTCATTCGACAGTCCCTCGTCTACTTACCTAACGATTCGGAAAGAGTTCATCTAAACATCTCCGCATATTTATAGAGTTGTGGGGTGGTACCCCATCTTGTTAAAACCGCAGTTCAACATTTGGAAATTGTTCTTGACAAGCTACTACAATAATAATTTGCTCTTGCAATAATTTTATGTAACGGTTACCAGTAAAATTGCCATTTATAAAAAAAAGTACCAATAATGCGACCACGGCAAATCCCTGCCCATCCAATGGGGATTTTCAGCCGACCAGTGATGGCATTTATGTCCATTTACCATTCCACTTAAATAAAATGTGGCCTCGTCCGAAAAGATTATCTTGTCCAGGAAGTTTGGATGTTTATTGATGCACTACATCATAAGATCACCAAAGTCCACACGTCGCGTCGGTCATAGTCATCTTCTGACAATTCCTGCAGCAAAATAGGTTTACATCGGTGCAGTTTTTCCCCTTTCACTAAACTATGTATGGAACCTTTAATTAAGTCGTGATTTATAACTAGCTAACGCACTGAAATATCTGGATTTTCTATTTTCGTCTGTTGCCACGTTCGGTGGACCAGATTTTGGAACATCCTTGACATGATATGTTTCCCTAAATTTCCTTACTATTTTGCTGTCTACCGATTGAGTAATTGGTGCTGGATTTGGATAAACTTCATGAAAAAGTTCACAGTGTATCCTCTTACGGTCTCCATAACCGAGCATTATTAAACTCTAGTTTCTCTGCGTTTCTGATAAATGCACCAAAGTGTTGCACCAGCACTATTTTCACAAATACCCAGAAATCTAATGGTTTTTATTTGGGAAAAAAGGATGTTTTATGTGCAAAAAGCTTAGTTGGTAGGCTTTGTACAAAAATTAAAGTATTAAAGATAGACTGACACTTCCCTGAATGCAACCTACTTGATTTGACTTGTGTTTTTTTATGTGTTTTGTTTGACATTGTCAGAAAAAATATTTTGATTGGCAATCTCGATATGACGTATTTTCATTTTATTCGTAACCTAGGTGTGAATTGATTAAAACCAATCCTGTCACCTTAATTTTACTTTGAAAATAGGTACTAGTTCGCACTAGTTCTGCTAGAATAAAAAATAAATAGACTTAAACTAAACTGAAAATTTTACAAAATTGAAGTAATTGATATGGTTTTCATTCTTGGTGAATGCTCTAGAAATTCGTTCCCAGCAAGTCGAGTGTACAAAGCAAGATATCCTGACCGGGAGGGTAATCCTGGAAGAATAATTCAAAAATTCGGAATAAAAATCCTCGAAAGCGATTATTACAAGTTGAACATCTGTCTGAAATTAAAACCGAATCCGAGTCATTCTGTCCTACTACCTCAAGAGGTCAAGGAGACCAATTTTCAAAACAAGATTAATTTTAGCAATTGGGTTGAATAAAAGTTAAATAAAAATGTACATTTTTTTGGATAACATTATGTTTACAGACGTGTACCTTCCACCACAATAGATTTGTTAACCAGCACAATTTTCTTTAATACTCAGATGAAAAACCTCACTATTTTCGAATTCATAGTCAAGAGAAATAGTCGATTAATGTTTTTTCGACGGTAATATAAATATTTTATTATATTTGTATTTTTTCGATAATAAATTATTTGGACTCCTTAAAGATGTACCACTTGCTTAAATTAGGGACATGTATTTTCAGCCAGTGGTAAGTGAATGGCTTAGTAATGCATTTTTTGAAAAGTGAATAGGAAGGAATAAACCAACACGATGGCCACCGAGATATCCAGATATTTTTCCGCTTGATTCCTTTTTGTGGAGGTACGTCAAGGAAAAAGTGTATTATACTACCAACCACTGCCGAAGATTTGAATTTCTTTTCGTTGTAGAATTCAAATTTGCAAGAACAAGTGGTAGATATTTTTAACATTTATTAAAATATTTTTTTATTTTTATTACATTTTTATTTTGGCTCGTAATTTTGTTTCTAGCCAGAAATAGCAGCACAAACTAGTACCTATTGCCAAAGTAAAGTTAAAGTGATAGAATTGGTTTAGCCTTCACAGCCTGCTAGATACTCATAGAAACTGAAAATGGAAAATTACAGCACATTAATGAGAAATTGTGGAATTCAAAGAAATCCACTGAAGATACATAAATACCGACAAATTAATATCGTTAAAAAGGTAAAAAATTTCTCATTTGATGCAAAAATGAAAAAAGGCCGTTCAAATTGGAAAATACAGCAAATTAATAATAAATTGTGAAATTAAAAGAAATTCACCGAAGATAGATACCATCGTTAGAAAGGTAAAAAAAATTCTGCATTTGATGCAAAAATGGAAAATGGCCGTTCCGTTTGAAAAAATCAAGATACCATTAATTGAAATTTTCTAAATTGACAAAATAATTTCTCTAAGCACAAGAAAAATTCGGATTTGACCGTCCGGTTTACGCTAGTACTTTTCATGTCTAGTAACCATTGCAGTCATTGCCTTCAAAGTCGCACTAGAATTGACCAAGGAATCCAATTATGCAATAATATACAGGGGATTCTGTTTAAAAAAAGAAACTTTGATATGAATCACCCTGTATAAACTTTGCGATTCGAGTGAAAATATGTTCGTAGTCTTAAGGACATCCCACCACATCCCATCAATAAACTTTGGAAATATTCCCTAATAAACCCACAATTTTCCATTCAACCACTGTTGGCCCATCATGTATACTTTAATAGTGGAGATGTACCTTCAAACATTAATGTAATTAAAAAATCAAAATACATTTATAGGTAGTTTCTAATGTTTAACGCTTGTATACAATTTTGAATAAGTATGCCATTTTAACGTGTAAACGCGTATTTAAAAAAATGTTACACAAATTTTTAAAATGATTTTTCTGTCGAGGATTAGAACCCTATTTCCATGTATTCCCAGTCCGATAACTTTACCGTTTGCCTATTTGCTCTATTTATGTTTATCGTATGTTGTTAGCTTATTATTAAATTTTAGACTATTTAATTTTTACCATTTTGGCATTTTTTTTGTTTTCATAAACTACGATATTTTACTTTGATCATAATTTTATTGATTGTGCAGAATTACAACCAACAATCTTGGTTAAAAGTATTTAAATGCCATTTTTAGTGCCTCGATATAATAGTTTTTCAGTGTCTTTCACATGTGTAAGAAATTTAAATTTAATAGTTTTTTTTCAAAAACGTTAAAAAATTAGCGTAATTAAATCTTTAGTTCTTAATTTTTTAGTGCTTAATGTTGGTACAGAGAAGTGTGCGGTAACTGAATGCTTTAAATAATTTAAATTAATACTCATTATTATGTTCGTTTACAACGGAATATTGAGATATACAAAACCCTAAAATATGTCACATGGTAAAATTACCATAGATTCTATTTTCTACAATCTTAATATTTCAATGTTATAGTTCAAATGTATCGCATAAATGGGATTATTAGAAACAATTTAGATTTAATTTGACCTTAATATGGTTAATAGTACTACACGATTTATGAATTTCATTTTTTTGTGCGACGGTGTTTTCAAGGTAGCCATCTTGAATTTTTAAATGAACTGGTTATGGTATCCAATCTGGCAGGTAATTGATTTAACAGACGGTATATCATGCTTGTTTATTCTAAAATAGAAGAAAATTAAAAATTAAACAAAATTCAAGAATAAAACAAAATAATTGACTGAAATTGAGTTACTTAATTGATAAATCTAAATACTTCAAATTGTTGTCCATTCACTTTACAATATCTGAACAAAATCTGACAGATGACCGAGGAATGTATGTAATAAATTCTAAATCGAGCTTCTAATTATCTAATATTATTGGCCTTTAAGAAAAATTAAAACATTAATTTCCACAGAATACATCCTATTTTCATGGCTAAGAGAACCAATTTTATGACAATATCATTTTAGTTTTAATCATTCGAATTAGAAAAGATAAAGAGTAGAGAACACAGAATGCTACATTTGAATTAAATTTTATATAAATAGTATTTATTTCAGCCCTTTTCCAGAAACTGTTCTTCTACAAATTAATTTGGCTTTTAACTTTATTTCTTTAGAATAAATAAGTTATGATACCGTAGTGTATTTTAAATCAATTCCTGTCAAATGACACCAAACTTAACCTAGGTTAAATTTAATGAATTCAATGGAATTCTAATAATTCAGTCGCACAAATACAAACAAACATAGCAAAAATGGGTTAGTAGTTTTAACTCCACCAAATGCAAATCTAATGTCAAACCGTTTCTAGTAATCCCATTTGTAATCTATTTGCACGCCCTGTATGTAAATTGTTAGAAAATTCTTTCATTTGTATAGATTATCACATTTAGGTAATATTCAGTATAAAGTTTGAAGCTAATCATATACAAATTATTACTTAATTTGGAATGTTGAATTTATTCAAATTATTGTAAATGCCAGTTTTTGGAAGCATATATTTTTGGATTTTTTTCATACTACATTGAAGTTTCTATGTTACGATTAGGTTCCATGCGTGACGGCAGGGGATATTTTATAAATTTAATATTTTTAGTAACAGTAATCTTATTTTAATATCTTAATATACATTTATTTGAGTTGAAATTACCATTTGAAATTACTGTCTCTTAAGAATTACTATAGAAATGTAGCTTTGCAGATTTAAAACGTTTTCAACGAAATGCGGAAAATATTTCTGATAAATTAGTTTAAATAGACAAAGGTTGTGGTTTCTACAACACATTGGCTTATAGTCGATTTTCCAAAATTTAGAGGCCACGAAAACAGATCATGTTACATTACTTTCTTTCGAAGCACCTTGACGGTGCAAGTTAATGCTACTGGCGTAATTTTCCAACTCGGTTCCCGAAAATCTTCCCTTTTTTACCGGGCTTACGGAGTGAAGGATGTGCTTTTTATGATTATGATTAGGCGTGAAATTTAAGATGGCGAAATCTGTTAAAATTCGCAAGAGTCAACGTCGAGATATTAAGAAAGAATTAGCTAGGTTGAATAAAGTAAAAAAATTATATTAATTTATTATATAACACGTACCGAGGATTTAGATACCTGACTTTAAGTCGCTCCATCAGATTCCATTGTAAATTTGTGTCTTTATATCTAAAGATGCTAAGAAAGTACTGGTCGATAGGTTCAAATCCTACATCGGTTTATTATGTCAAGTAAATTATTCAAAATGGTGTTAACCTTTATAAAATTAAATAGCGAATCCATGTACATTTTTCATTAAATTATTGTAACTCATAGTACTGCTACTTTATTGACTTACTTGTTATTTCTACGTTTTTTTCCATAGCACTTGTCATTTTGAACATAATTAACACATGATTTTTCATAATCGAATTGTACTCTTGTCTGAAAAGTGCACGTGGACCTTTCAGAAATAGAGTATCATTCTTTATGAAAATTGAAATTTTTAAATTTTATGTTAAAATTGGAAATTTTGAAAACAAAAACTTATGAATAACAATGTCCTATGCAACGAGTCGCTTATGAGTACAACTAAAAATAATATTCACGCCATACGATTGGGCATATTCCACTAAATAAATGTACACTATCATTTAAAGGGAAACCATTTTGAAGTATTTGAATTAAACCGATTTAGGGCGCCATCTTCCAAGAGCCCAGCTTCTTAGGAAGTACTTTTGTATTAAGAAATTTACGTTAAATCGACATAAAATCAGCTCTAGAATCTGCAGTTTTTTTGTGAAAAGGGTTTTGTGTACACCTGTAAATATATATATATATATATATATACAGGGTAATTTTAAGTTGATGCTTTTTTAAACTGTGCGTAGAACTAATTAAAATAAACAACTTTTCAAGTAACATTTTTCGTTTTGCTTTAATTGTTGCTGCTGCCTGATCTATGCGCCCAATTAATTATTCCCGCATGTTTACCGGTGTTTATAGCCTCATCACGCATATTCGGGTTGTTATAGAACTGCAAACAATCTCTGTGATAAGACGGCTGTTAATTTTGTTTTGTTTCTGTTTACACTTTTTATTTCAAGCAGAAATGTGTAAATTTGTTGTCAGTTAATCGCGTGTTAGAATTCAGTCAGTTTGTGATTATTGAAAAATAAAGAATGGCTCATGTGTATGAAAATAATGAACTCGTGGACATGCTGTTGATTTATGGGGAGTGTCGTCAAAGTACGGCTGCATGCAGAACGCTTTCCATTAAGAGTGCATCCGACATCCCGTAGTTTCATAAATGTTGTTCAGAGGGCGGGGGATACTGGTTATTTAAGAGAACATCGTGCAGGGCATGTAGGAAGACCGATACAACCTGTCAATATGCAGAATGAAGAACAAATTTTGAATATTGTTGAGGAAGATCCATCGATAGGTACTAGAGAAATTGCACGTGAGGTCGGTCAAACAAAGGTGTGGAAAACATTGCGGGAAAATTAGTTGCACCCATTTCACGTTCAACGTGTACACGCGTCACTTCCTCAAGACCATCCCCGTAGAGTTGAGTTCTGTGCATGACTTTTACAAAACAATGCAGATCATTTGAATTTTATAAGAAAAATTTTGTGCGTGTATGAGGCAATATTCACCAGAAACGAAATCAACAATTTCCGCAATACTCATGTTTGATCATTTGAAAATCCCCATGCTGTACGGAGATCAAGTTTTCAAGAAAGATTTTCCGT
The DNA here is from genome assembly GCA_036346205.1 of Vesta saturnalis. NCBI lineage: Eukaryota > Metazoa > Arthropoda > Insecta > Coleoptera > Lampyridae > Vesta > Vesta saturnalis. Next base: position 163,422 of record JARFJB010000650.1, on the reverse strand, counting down.
AAATGTTTGGGCTGGAATTGTAAATGGAATACTCATTGGTCCGCACATCTTGCCAGACCGTTTAACGGGCGAGAATAATCTGAATTTTTTGGAAAATCATCTACCTAATCTGCTGGAAGAATTGCCATTGGATATAAGCCAAAACATGTGGCTTCTACAAGACGGAGCACCTCCTCATTTTAGACGAGAAGTGCGGGAGTTCTTGGATTATACTTTTCCAAACAGGTGGATTGGTCGAAATGGGCCAGTTGCGTGGCCACCTCGCTCACCAGACCTTACACCATGCGATTTTTTTCTGTGGGGTTACATGAAAGCGTTAGTTCTTAAAACACCGCTAAACACGCGGGAAGAATTAATTGGGCCCATAGAACAGGCAGCAGCAACAATTAAAACAAAACGAATTTCGTTATTACGCGCTGTTACCGAACAGTGGTTACATCGCGCACAGCGTCGTGTAGAACAGAATGGTGACAACATTGAACATATCATTTGAAATAGAACTTATGCTTATTCCTTTAAAACCAAATATCTCTTTTATTTTTGAGTTAATTAAAAAATGTTATTTGAAAAGTTGTTTGTTACTTGAAACTTAACTGTGAATTTGTCGCATTTACGTATTACGACATCTATATTGACGTTTATAAACGTTCTGGTGCCGATATGATGTATGACTTACCCTTGTTGTTTTACGTGTTACGAGCTATCCTAATTACACAATTAGTAACACGCCCACCCCCTTTTTTCCACTCAGGTACCGGCTCCTTCCTTGTTTGTTACTTCCGATCTACTGCCATTTTCGCGCGGTACACCTCAATAGGCAAGCATAAGGTCTCCGTTTAAATAGGTTTTTTCATATTAGAATTAAAGAAAAGAAAATGACAGGCCTTAACTTTAATTTTAGCTTATGGTATGTCTAGGTTTTTTGGTGTGTTTTTCCTAGACTTTGAAGTAAATGATTTATCAATTATAAGTTACGTTATCACAGCACTACAATAATTTAAGATATTTAATTGAAATTGAGATTAAAAGTAAAACAAAAATTAAAATTGAAAATCTTATTAAACGTACTATGTTGTATTTTCACGGCGAAATGACAATATTACAAAATTAATAAAAAAGCATTTCTTGGTTAAACTTGACTAGACCTTTAATTGAAATATAGTTACTATTTGTGAATCTTTCTATCAATTTCATTAGTGTTATCCACAACTTTACGCTTACATCATAATTTGATTAAATTTTGTTATATTGGCTCTTTGATTATGATATTTTTCACTGTTAACCTTTGACCGTTAGAGGGCGTTCTGTTTTATCATCTTCAAGGTAGTTTAATAACATTTCATGTTATTAAACTGTTATACTAATACGGATTACGTTTGCGTTTTCATATTTTTCATATTTTTCATATTTCTCATATTTTTCAAATTTTTCATATTTTTCATATTTTTCATATTTTTCATATTTTTCATATTTTTCATATTTTTCATATTTTTCATATTTTTCATATTTTCATATTTTTCATATTTCATACATTTATTCTAACATCTTAAACAATTCTTAAATATATTACTTTTACTGAGAACGATAATTAATTGTTATCGAGACATAAAGATTTATGTAAAATATAAATATAAATATCTGGTGTGGAACACCACACGATCTTCCAACCCACAAAATAGAAATTAAAAGAAATGAAATAATTTTAATAACGTTTTTTAAGGATAATTGTGCAAATTCTTTTATAATAAGTTAATTCCTTAATACATTCGTAATGAAAACAGGTAAAATTGTAAAAACAAAAACAATAATCTAATTCAGGATGACGTTTAATATGTCAGTTAGAGATTAGTAGTCATAAATACATGTCGCCTTAAAAAAATTCCAAAGCCGCCCTCTTCTCTAAGCTATCAATAATACAGCTTAACCGTTTTCATTCATATTCATTCATATAAGAAACTATAAAGCAAAGTTATTTCAAATTAAATCTTCTTTACAAAACATGTCTATATTTTTTCTTATAAAATTAATTGTTACTCATATACTGAAAAAGTTGAACTAACACTTAAATTCTATCTTAGGGATTTTTTGCCGCTAAATTATGTTATGTTTACGGTCTATATCTGGGTATTTTTTACATCTTTCAAATATGCAGCTATTTTAGAAACATTCCATAAAAACCAAAAACTGGCACTAATAACACATGTACGTGTAGGTTGAAGGGTAAAAAGTGTGATGTGTCGTAAAAATAATACATTAGAATCCTTAAAAATTTGACCAATTTAAGCAAAACAGTACTTACAATTTAGAATTACAGTTTGGTAATGAGTAAATTGAGCTTTATCTAATTGTAACTTTGTTAAAAATGTTGGAGTTACCTATGGAAATCGATGCAGGAGCTGTAATAACATGCTTACCTTTAATTTTTACAGTAAATGTTTCAGTAATATTCGTTTAGGACCTACTAATAGGACTTTTAAGGCCATTATTGAGTTAAATGGTTTGATCAAAGAATATAATATTTTAGTAGTTTAAAAGGCAACTAAGCTTTTGATGGGTCGTGATGCTTTTAATATGTTTAATTTCAAAATTACGATTTAGTTCCTATTTATAGTATTGTTACCAAACTTGTTAAATAAATAACAATCATTATACAGGGTGTCACTAAAAAGTTTGTCAGATATAAGGCGTTGAATTGTTAACTTTTAAACGGATTATTAATCAAACCTTATACATTTTTCACGATAATGGGTTGAAATCTGTACGTATCTTATCCTGCATAGTATATTTTTTTTTGTAGTTGTATCCAATTTTATCCCTTTTTTCAGGTAAGCCAATGTCGCGATTGCACTGGAAAATAGACTGTTTGTTACATTACCTAATTTTAGGCCATTCTCATTTTTTCTCTGACCGTTATTTGCAAAAATGTTCCCTGACCATAACTGCTTTTCGAATGAGAATATTGGTAACAATTATCACACAAACATCACCCTATTTTTATGACGCCAATAACACCAAAACAGATGTAACGTATGGTCACAGTAGGTATTCTATGAGCCTCTTCCAAATAGAATTGTACTCGTCTTCTCCAGTTTAAACGGACGCGGTGGGTATTTCCGGCCTGTTTCTGATCACGTCACATCCGCCAACTATAGGATTTCTTAACTGATTTATATGTTTTAAAGAGCCCAAAAAATAAAAATCTAACCGATTTAAGTCTGGTGATTGGGGTGGTAAAGCAACTGGACCATTTCGTCATATCCATTTTCTCCCAATTTGTCTATTCAGGTACTCTTGAACGTTAAGTCAGAAATATGGGGTGTAGAAACTGTATTCTATTCCGATCTTCCAATGGAATACCATCTGACAAACCGGGCAACTCTTCAGTTGAAAAGTTTAAATTACATGCACCAGTTGATCTAAAATAATTTTGAATTATTTCAAATATAGAGGACGATATAATAAATTCTAAAATTGTCTGTGTTGCACAAAAATTGGTCCCAAGAGATTATCATGCAAAATACCTATACTACGTTTAAACTAAATCTAACTTGATGTCCACTTATAAAAACAGCACTAGGATTGATGTGATCCCAAAAATGGTTATTATGGAAATTTATTATTCTATCGTCAAAACTTGTTTTAAAAATTATTATATAAATTAGTTTTTCTAATTGACCACCCACAAGAATTAATTCTCGAGATAAAATCTGGAAGGTTTAAAACTTGCACTTTTTGCAGGTGAAAGGGGTGCAATAATTGCTTACGTAAGGTATGCCAAAAAGACTGACGGTCTACGCCTTTTTGAAGTTCGGGAGCGTTCTTTCTTGGTTTCAAGGTACCCGTGTACTTAAGAAGCTGATGAATCCTCTGAGGAAGTTTTGAAACTACAGAACACTAAAGTACACAACTATAACACCCGATCTGCTAAAAGAAAGATTAAATAAATGTGAGCCATACCAAAGAACAATTTTAATTTTGTAAATACATATGTCGAGAACTGGAAAAACATTTTTAGGTATCGGGTGAAAATTAATTTTACCTGACCAATTTTCCACCTCGAAACTAAAAAAAAATGTATGTCAACCATTTTTTCTCCAATTTGATTGTTTTTTAGATATTTTGTTGTTTCAGGATAAAAAAACTCGAACATTACAAGAATCGTGAAGAACATTGAATTTTGTTTAAAATAACTGGTAAAGGGCTAGAGAGTTCAAAATTTTAGGTAATGAAACGAGCAATCCCATTTTCCAGTGTAAGCGCGCCATCAGCGTACGTGAAAAAAGTCTAAAGGTGTAAAATGAGATACAACCATGAAAAAAGCAACATTTTGCAAATGTATTCTATTAGTTATAGGTATGTTTTAAATATAACATTGTCAGGCTGCGTTGACGCACCCTGTATGTAGGATGTTATAATGACGTGTATTACGTGTTTTGAGCACGAGTGTATTGAGTTTGAACGAAAAAAAAAATTTTTTTTTTGTGTATATGCATAATGTATGTGGGTGTATGATACGCCACTGGAAATGTAGGAGAAATATAATTCTGTATGTAGATACGTGTATTTGAATGTTATAGAGACTTTAGTGTTGGAATAATTAGATTCTGATGAATGTAAATGTGAAGAGAAATTTGTCTATGGGACGATAATGCTTCCCACTGTATCGCTACTGTTTGGCTACCATAAAGAATGGAATGTCTGAAGATAAGATGAGTAATCTTGGTCAGAAAATGTGAAGAATAAGTGTAGAATGTTTTAGAAAATATGTAGAGAAAGATTGGGTATGTTTAAGTGTTAATTTCAGAAAGTTTTGTAATGTTGTGCAATTGTTTTGAGAATAAATGTATGTATATGGAATTTGAGACCTTATACGGTGCTTATTTTTGCAAATGTTGCGGAACGAGATCGAGCGCATGTTGGAGATAACGGTTAAAAGTTGTGTAATGGTCCAGAGTGGCCACTGAATGAATGTGGTGACGAAAAATGATTTCTTCATGAAGTAATTGTAAAATTTGTAAGTAAGAACAAATATGGCGATGTATTGTAATTACACGCGTGCTTGTATAGAGGGAAGCAGCTATTGGAACTAGGGAATTTTGAATGAATATTATTGGAGAATATAACGCGGAAGGAAGACATGTTTAAAGATGGATGACTGAAGTTATAAATAGGAAAGTCAGAGATTGACGAGTTAGTTAGGAAGTTAGCTTTTGGCTTGTGATGAGAGCTCGGTGAGACGCGCACGCGAGGTGTAATGTGGGATAGACTGGGATGATGTTGGAGTATATTTGTGAATTTTAATGAGGCAGTAATTGTTTAAACAACTGCGTAACCCGAACCGGGGATGAATCGTAAAAGACATTCATAAATAAAACGATAATAAAATTGAAGTTGAAGATAAAATTAGTTTGTTTATTTTCAAGAAAATAATAGTGCGTAAGCAGATTTGAATAAAGTTAACAGTTGTAACGTTAGAAGTGTCAAGGTTAGCGCGTGTTCTTGTAACGAGATTCAGCTAAAAGTATTTATGAGACCACCTGTTAAGTGAACGAAGCGTTCATTGTATATTAAGCCAATGTTTAAGTAACGTTATATGACATTGAAAATTTATTTGTATAAGGGACTAAATTGGTGTAAGGGTTGCTAGAAATTTTAAAGAGGCAACCAAAGGTTTACCGTTATTACATGTTTGTGGGAGTAATAACCTCGCGTAGTGAACTAATCGCGGGTGCACAGAGGAATAAGTTTTGTTGAGCCTTTGTAATGTGCGTTCATGCAATTTAAAGGCTTACCAATGGACTACACATAATTGGTTTACGGAAGAAAGAAGAAAGAAAATTCAAGGATTTATGGACAATTTTTTTTAAGTAAGAAATTAGATTTAGGAATTTTTAAGAACTCATTTAAGCCCGATTATCTTTTTGTTAGTTTACTTGCGTATGGTTGTTTAAATTATTAAATAGTTTTGAAAGGAAGAGATAATCGTTCTTGAGTCTTATTGTATGGTTTGTTTAGTATTAAGAATTTTGCAGAAATTGGTAGTGGCGTGTGGTTTCGATTTTCAACCACGCTGATGTAATTTATGTAGATATTTGTGTTTTTGATTATTTTATGCAGGACAATAGATATATTTATCGTTAAATTTTTATTTTGTTGTTTAATTAACCAGGTATGAAACACAGTTGTAACATTTACTTAATTGGTGATCTTGTTTTGACAATTTTAAAAGTACGCTTTGCATATTTTAATTTTTCAGATTTAAGGAACGACCTGAAAGTTCATATTTGCCAGGTTGATTGCAAAATTTTCACTGTTTGTTTTAATAGCGCAATGCACTATTAACAGATCAGCTGTTAGTTTAAATTTCATTAAGTATAATACAAGTTTGAGTTTTGAAACCTTAAATGTTTACGAATGTCAACTACGATTCAAAAGTAAATTAAATTTAAAGATATCGTTCATGTTAAGAATTTTAAAATTAATTACCGTTCATTGAATGAATTTGAGTGATAAATTTTATTTTGGAAGTTTTGGTATACGAGGTGTATTCAAAAGTTTTTAATAACCTGGGTAGTACTAAATTTATTTGAGTTTGAGTTGAATTGTTTTGGACGAGTGTTTGTTTAGAACCCTGTGTAGAGGTTATCGAGTAAGCACAATCCTACTTTCCACAATCAAGTAGGGTTAATTAACATCCAGCTTAAGACAATTATATTAGCAAAGTTTCGATTGTGGTGGCGCCTAGAGACATATTTTCCCGAATTGAGCTATTTGAGTTGAATGTAGGTGTAAGGTGTTTGAGCATATTAATCATTCATTTTACTTATTATTTCGACCACGCCCATCTCCCTGTTAGCTGGCTTGGCAACCCGCTTACATTAGTAGGCATGCACGGCGCCTAGTGCGGTTTGGACGTGTAACAACATTAAGGATACGACCTGTACCAAATTTCAACCCACTATCGTAAAAAATGTACGAGATACGATTAATAATTTGTTTGAAAATTAAAAGTCCAACGCCCTGTACTTCAAAAACTAAGGATTTCCGGACTAATATTCATGTGACGTTTTTTTCCTATTTTTAATAATTGTATACGTTCCTGCATTTGCGTACAGTTTTTTAGTGACACCCTGTATAAAAAGGGATTGGAAACTTATAATGGTGAAAAAATTAAATTAGATATGGAACCAATATTTCATAAGTCCAAAGAAATTTTATTTTGTTTTAAAGAAAAGGTTTTACTAGGGTTGCAGAGATTAGAGAAGGAGAAGGTAATAGAGGACATTTCTGAGTAGGGTACACCTTTGGTTACAGTCATGAGAATTACAAAATAACAGTGCACAAGTTTCCTAAATCTTTTAATCAATTATATAATCCTGTGCAGGATGGACAAGCTTGGTTTTATTAATGTATATAATCAATTAGTTGTAGCACCAACAGAGTAATTCGCCGCCGAGGCACGAATTACAAGGTAATAGTCAAGTTACACTAAAATTAGATGTAAAGTAAGATAACATTTGGTGTATAATAGGGAAAAAGTGAAATTTCCTTCCTTATTAAAATAATAAGAGCCTAAGTAAACAGTTTAATAGTGTCAAGTTGATGACAATAAAAAAGATTGTGAAATAAATTAAAATCGAGTTAAATGTTACGCAATAATTAAAAATTACGTTTTCTGTGCGCATCGAAAGTATTACAAGATTGTGTTTAAATATTGAACGATTAAATGTAAAATAAGACAATCGATACAGTGTAATAGATCGGTATATAAAGCAAAGTAACTGGAAAATATTAACAATTAAAGGCACGGCCGTTGGGAACTACCAACGGCCGTGCAGTTCGTCGCGCAAGTTATTTTGTCATTAAAGTTGAACAATTGAAGCAATAATTAACTATTATAAGTATATCAAGCAGTTATTTACAAAAATCATAAAAGTGTTGGAAAGAAAATTGCAATAGACTTAATCCACAAAAAAGGTGTAAACAAGATATCGTGGGAACAAAAGAAGCAAGGCGCTAATTGAATCACCAGCCCAATTACGTCATCGGGTTGACCACATTGCAGTTACGTCATTTGCTTTCAACGAGGCACCAGATAGGTACGATTTCTAATAGTGTAAATAAAAAAACGTTTATGTGTTGTATTTTCTATAAACTTGAATTTGAATATCAAAATTGAACGGAAAACATTCCATTCAATGTTACTTAGAATTAATGGTTTGAGTGTTAATGTTGTTGTAAACAAAACATTTTTGCACTGGGAATTTCAGTAATTAAATAAGTATAACGACTATTGATGTTAAAAGCTTATATAAATATTGAATAGATAAATGTGGAAGGAAGTAAACTCAATAGAAATCCACAATGATAAGACAATCGAAATAAGAATAAATTTTGATAATTGATAAAAGTGACCATTTCTTTTAACATTTGAGCTGACCTAAATAAGAAAAGAATTTGCAAACGTAAATATTACAGTTCATTTATTCAAACTGAAATTAAATAGCAAGCGAATTAAAACTAACTAGTAAATGATATGTTTATAAATTAAACCCATTCAGTGTAAATGAAAAGGTAATCATTTTAAGGCTCACAAAACAATAGAAAATTTTGGCACAAAAAAAGGGTTAAAGTGCCTTTATTTTATTCTTTGTACCGGGATCTAAATAACACGAGTAATAACCATGGGTATTACGCCCGTTGCATAGTGTTATCGATTTAGGTCATAAAATTTCTGTTGAAGGTCTTGAAAAAAAGTCTGTGGTTAGAGCTTGGTTATTTGCTAAACACCAGAAAATGTTACTGAAGTTAAAGCACTAATCGGAATGCTGAACTATTATTTTAGGTTTATATCGGATATACGATTAAAACCCAAACAAAACAAAAAGTAATACCAGGTCTGTGTACAATAAACATTGGCATAAAACCCTTGAATTAGTTGCTGACACATATCTTGTCCATTATGATCAATAGAAACCATTAGCTTAATGTGTGTTGCGAGCTTTCATGGAATTTCGAGTGCTCTGTCACATGTCATTTCGGATCAGAGAAACAAGTCTATTTTACACATATTTCACGAATTTGATCAAAGTTACATTATTCAATGGTTCATACAGAGGCTGTAAGCATTTCCTCGTTAGTAAAACAGTTATATCAAAATTTATCTGGAGCAACATTTGAAGTAGTTTCTAATCATAAACTATTACAAGCAATGTTTGGCAAAAGAAGCAAATGACCGCAGAGAGATTGCAAAGGTGGTATTTGTTTTCTATCAGGTTTCATTATTCCTTTAGTGGGATCGAAAATACAAGAGCAAACGCTTTACGTAAATACTTTTAAATGACTTAACTGATTGTGACGATACTGATTAATATCTATTTCACTTTGGTTAAGAAATGTATGGCAATATAAAAAATAAATTAAATTTATATTCTTTAGCCTTACTTCGTGGACTTTCATATTTAAAAGCACCAATGTTTTAACATAATTCTACCATTTATTTCTCAACGCGTTTTAGTACATGTATCATTATTGAGAGAAAATATGCAAGTAAAATGACAATAAGTAGTTGTGGTAACAAGTCATTAAAGTAAAACAGCAAACTTATATCCAAAGACGTAATCATATCTTAGCAAATGCACTAAACTAACACTTTAAAGTACAAATCAAAATATTCTGAATACGAAACATAAAATTACCACTACACCAAATACTGGTAAGTTCTAATGTTACGTTTTCTAAAACAACCCCTCAAAGATGTATGCGTTTATTAAAATTTTTTTTGTTTAATAATAATGTTGAATTAGTTACAAGAATAGAGTTAATCCAATTATTTGACTTTTGTATTAATCAAGATTATTTCACATTCAATAATAGGAGTTATTTAAAAAAAAAAATGGTTTACCTATAGACTGTCCAATTTCATCCATTTTAGCTAATGCTTTTATGGATAATTGATTTTGTTATGCTGATGGTGTTTTAGCATATTTTGATGGTTCATCTATTTTATTGATGAGTTCTTAGTTAATAGTAAGAATTTATATCCTAACATAAAATTTACACTAGATAAAGAGAAAATAGAGCCATTAAGGTTTTATAGATTTAAACACATAAATTTTTCATATCCAGAAACTCTACATACACGAGCATTACAATTCCACACGATCGATGTCATGTAACGGGCGTTATTTATTTCAAATAAAAAAAAACTTTAATTTTTTTAATCTGTCATTTAAAAAAAAGTAGTATAACTTGAAATATTATTGTAGAGGTTGTGTAGGTTTATTTTAAACTACATGGAAGTGACTTTGTGAAACACAGAAAGGGAATTACATTGTAAGTTCGACGTTATCTACATACTTGCACATTTTGTACGATAAGTATTTATATTTGACCGTGAGTTGAACGAATGTATGTAATAATAAGTTAGTCGAGGTTAAATACTTGTAAAAAAGCCTGATGCGACTCCGGACCAAATTATTTCAATAACGCGGAAATGAATCAAATTAATTTTGCTAAAGAAGGTCCTATGCAATTAGGAACCAAATTTGTTAATAAAGAGGAAGTTAGTGAACGTTAGTGTGATAGCAAGAACTTATCTACTTAGTGAAGGTACATTAGTGGTTGTATAAGTGCGACGAAATAGAGTGCTGCTAAAACAATTCCAGTGAAGTGTTGACCTGTAAGTGCACAAATAAAAGAGATACCTCAAAAACAATATTGGGAATAAACATTAACTTTGTTTTGGTCGTTATAACACCGCTCTAGTTGTTAATCGCTAATGTGGTTGTAAAGAAAAAGGAAACAATATATTGTTAATGAGGCGCTTTGCATAACGTTGTTGGGAGTGTATATGTGAATTTCATATCTACTTGTGAATGAAAACTGCGTTAATCCGACGGAGAAGGAGCCGAACGCTATTAACATCGTCGACAGGAGATCGTTGATTTGGTGCACGAACTTACGATGTATTTAGCCTTGATGAACAGCAACAGGGACTGAGTTTTTAATTTTTTTATTATGTAATCTGAATTAACAGTGAATGGAAACGATATTATCTATATTAATTTTTATGCGTATAAAAAGCATTTTATATATATTAAGTAGAATTGTATTTTTGTGCAAGGGTGTTTGTTTTTTCGTGGTTTCATATTTTGTTAGAGATAACAAACTGGCCGGTAAAGTTTTTATGTTTAGTTGGGGGATTAAGTTTCTGTTTACTGATTAATTATGTAACTTTCGTTTAACTCGGAACTAACCCTAATAAAATTAAAACTTAAAGTTTCAACTTCTAGTCAAATTTATAACGAACTGTAAGAAGAGTAAAAGAATGCGTAATTTGTTTTAAAGCCATCCTATTTGAACGTGAGTAACCTCTTCAAACCTGCTGAGGTTTCAAATAGCTGATAAGCTTACACTCAGATATTAAATTATTTTTCCAAATTAATTAATTGATGATGAAAAATAGGTAACTCCAAGCGTACTACCTGGAAAACTGGAAACAAAGAGGTATCGAATTTTACCACGAACCTGAAATTTTGTAACAATTGTAACTTCCGTTGCAATATGACGCTGTAACGTGAGGGCTAAATTAGCACCCTGTAAAACGAGAACCTCATGCTCATTGTAGTGAACTGAAATCAACCAGCAACACGAAGAAATTAAAAAAACAACTGAAAGAAAGCAGCATCCAACACGAATAAAATGGTGAATATTAAAGATAGCGAAGACGTAATTTTTAGTGAAGAAAGTCATTAAATCATAGAAGCTTCAGAACCAAAAACGCAAAAAATGGACATGTCAATGTTAGTGAAATTAATTCAAGCGATCCAAACCAAAGTCAAGAATACCAACAAAGAACAAGAAGAAATTAAAGCAGGACAAGAAGAAATGAAAGAAGGAATAAGGAGGCAAGAAATAAGATTCGAAAAACAATATGATCAAATTGTCAAAAATCAAGAAAGAAATGTGGAGCAACTACAAAAAGAAATACTACGCCACAAAGAAGAATGAGAAGAAATGGGAATCATTCAAGAAAAGAAGATTGGAGAATTACAGCAGCAACAACATTTAGGATTGAGACAACAAGTTAATTATGAATTTCAGAAAATGAACCAGAAAATTATTGAAAACGAAAGAGTTATCGAGCAGAATACGAAATATGTAATAGATCGAAACGATCAAAGAAATAATCAAGGAAGAGAAAACGATTAACAACCCTAATCCAAGCACGGTTATTTACAAAACTGAAGTCTTAGGGGCACAGAAGTCAAAGAAGTTTGCTGGTAGTTCGGGAACTACGCACCCTGTGAGCTTTTCGAAATACCTCGAGAATTACTGGATGGATATTCACCTACAGGAAAAACAAAAGATGAATATAATGAAAGACTGTTTAGACGGATGCGTTAAAGCGTGGGCTGACCTACACCAAAGGCAATGGAAAGATTTCAGATAATTTAATAAAGCATTTCTGGAAAAGTTTTGGTCAACGGAGAAACAAAATAAAGGCATCAACTAATTACGCCAAGACTGTATGATGTGAGAGATGGGAGCCACACAGACCATGTCTGGTAGTGCGTGTCGAAAACGGCCCATTTAGAACCGATGATAAAAGAAGACCAGCTAATAAAATCAATAGTGGGTCAGTTTTCAAGACATGTTCAAATGATATTATGCCGCATAAGTCAAAACTATAAAAAACGGAAATTTTGGAGAAAATTGAAGAAACAAATCGAGATTGGAGGAAAGACAGGAACCACAAAACCCGGATCAAAGGAATCATCAAAATAGGAAAAATTACCAGCAAAATAACAGACGAAATACTAATCCCGTGAATCGTAGAAGGGGGAGAGGATATTATGGACCACAGATATTATGAGGACCGTAGACTTCATGAAGGGGATGAAGATCAGCCTAGAGCAGAAAATCAGGGAAACTAAATTGGACTGGACAAGGAGCTCTACTTGTTCAGCAACAGAATTTAATTAATTTTGTCAAAATAATTTATCACCAACGCAAAACAACTCAAAAATCTGAAGAAAACTATTGACCAACTAAAAAAGAAACGATATTTAAGAATGAAGAGTTAGAAATAGAAGAAGTTATAGATAATATGGAAGAAGAAAGCACCTGTCAACCGATAGTTTTAGGAAAAGTGGAGGGTGTGACTCAAAATTGTCTAGTAGACACAGGGAGTCAAATAACCCTCATGTCGGAAGAGCTATATAAGGAAATTGAACCAAGAAATATAATTATTTTACTCACCAAAGGGTTAAACATACAAGGAGCGAATGGAAGAATATCCAAACTAACCAAACACGCCCTATTGACAATTGAAGTGGTATAGAGCGACCATGACTATGGTTTTTATATAGTGAAGGGAATTAATCCACCCATAATTCTTGGAATAGATTAGATATACGAAAAGAAGGCCACCATTGCCGTAAAAGAGAAAAAAATGAAGTTTGGTAAAAAATGAAGTAAGGTTTAACGAAAACAATTCTCGGATGTACAAATCAAGAAATATGAAAGTGTGTAATAAAGTTCAGAATCCTGAAGAGACAGAAATGCTGGAAAAATTATTTGAAGGGTGTTTTCAAGTAGCCCGGGACTGGTTCAAAATTCTGTAGCTGAATTGAAAATAAAGAACCCGTCTCTATTTATACAAAAGAACTGCCCAATCCCATTTCCGAAACGGGAAGCTGTAGAACGGGAAATACATAGGATGTTAGATTACAACATAATTGAGCGATCAGATTCACCATTTTCGAACCCTATAGTAATAGTGAGTAAACCTGAAGAGGCCGTCAGAATATGCCTTGATGCGAGGAGACTCAATTAAATAATAGAAGAGGATCGAAATTCACCTTCAGTACTGGAAGAAAATTTAGAGAAGTTCGGCAATCCACGATTTATCAGCTAATTAGATACTGGCAAGTGCCACTACATGAAAATTCCAGGAAGTACATCGCATTTTTAGTGAATGGACGGAGTTGCCATTTTAAGGTCTTGCCATTCGGTTTAAATGTTTCAGTATCTGGATTCAACAGATGCTTAGATTTCGTTCTAGGCCCAGAGGTGTTGTCTTCTGCCACAATATACGTCGACGACGTGCATATAAGATCAAGAACATTAAGTGAACATTACGAACAATTAAGAGCAATATTTTCAAAATTAAAGCAAGTCAACATGACTAAATTTTAAGAAGTCAAAATATCTACAATCAGAAGTAAAGTTGTTGGGACACATTATCAAGCAAGATCAAGGGATAACCATGGATCCAGCGAGACTAAGGGGTATAAAAAAATTGTTCACCGCCAAAGAACAAGAAAGATATGCAATCGTTTCTAGGAGTATGCAATTTCTACTGCAGGTTTAAAGACCATTACTTAGAAACTGTAAGTAAATTATCACCATTACTGAAAAAAAACGCACCCTGGATATGGGAGGATGGACATCAAAGTGCATTTAAAGAAATACAGAATGCGTTTAGTAGAGATATGATTCTGAAATTTCCAGATTTTAGAAAACGTTCTTGTTATACACGGATGCGTCAATAAATGCTGTAGGAGCTCACCTTTTTCAAGAAGGAGAAAATGAAGAAACTTTAAATATTGCCTTTGACAGTAGAAGTCTTAAGGATGTGGAAACGACAGGCGTTAGTAATCCAGGAGTTTAATTTACAAATCAACTACTATAAGGGAAGTGAAAATAAAAATGCTGATTTCTGTCGAGATATGAAAAGGGAAACCGGATCAACAATAGATTAACAATAGGAGAATTAAAGAAGAAAAGAAATTAAAGGAATTATTGCGAAATTTAGAAAATAAGCAAAATCAAGGCAGACAGTTAAGTCGGATCAGACAAGAAATGGAGGAAAATAACATCAATAAAAGTAACAAATTAGGAAGAAATTTTAGAATCCAGGGAGGATTACTTTTTAGAAGAGGAAGTAGATCTGAAGACTGGTGGACCATATGTATTCCGTCTAAAACAGAAAAAGAAATGATAAGAACTTACCATGAAATGCTAGGTGATTTTGGAACACATAAGATAGTATCAACAATAAAGGAATGTGTATCATCATGTGGCATCTGTCATAAATATAAAACAAGAAGCGCTTATGCAAAATGTCCTGGTTGAGAAACCTTTAGAGATGGTATCAGTTGACCTGTTTGGCCCACTCCGAGAGCAGATATCTTCATAATTATGTAAAACTTTACCCGATAAAAAAGCGAATACGAGAACTTTACTAAACAAGGTCCTGAATGATTTTATACACAATTTAGGTCAACAAAAAATAGAATGAGAGGCATACGAACTAGAGCAGGTGGGTGAGTCAAATTGAAATCTGGTTGAACATGTTTGAACATGACAGTACTGGGTTCACACCCCTAGAGTTGTTAAAAGGCAGCAGATTAAATCATATAATTGAAAGTTTAATAGAATTTCCCGTACGCACCGATCCGGATGTAGAAACCAAAATAATATTTGCTAAAGAGAGACTCAGAAGACGAGCCCAAAATCGGAAAAGGAAGCAAGATGATCAAGTGAAGGAGCCTATGAAATATTATTCAGGAGACTTGGTGCTACTTAAAACGCATTACCAATCATCATCGTTTAGCCATAAAATAAAGAAATTCTCTCTTTTGTACGAAGGACCATACGAAGTAGTAAGTGAAAGGGGAACAAATGCTTATCTTTTAAAATATCCGAACCGGAAAGAAAACAGAGGCGTACATAATGTAGTAAAGTATTACAACTAACTAATAGTACCGTAAACGTACAGGCAACTACTTCTGTTTAATCCATCCAAACCCATTACTATTAAATTTGGTTTTTTTTGGGAAAATTGCTCGTTCACTAAGGTGCTTTGTGTATAATTTTCATCTTGTTGTAGGATTTCTGAATATTAAAAACACTCAATATGTTGTTTTCGATTCAACTGTTCAAAAACAGGAGGGGGTACTGTAACGGGCGGTATATATGTCAAATAAAAAAAAAACTTTAATTTCTTTACTCTGTCATTAAAGGAAAAAAAAGTAATATAAGTTGAAGTTATTGTAGAGGTTGTGTAGGTTCATTTTAAACTAAAGGGAATTACATTGTAAGTTGGACGTTATCTACAGACACTTGCACATTTTGTAGGATAGCATTTACATTTGACCGTGAGTTGAACGAATGTATGTAATAATAAGTTAGTAGAGGTTAAATACTTGTAAAGAAAGGTCCTATGAACTCCGGACCAAATTATTTTAATAAAGCGGAGATTAATCAAATTTAATTTTGTTAAAGAAGGTTCTATGCAAATAGGGACCAAATTTGTTAATAAAGAGGAAGTTAGTGAATGTTAGTGTGATAGTAAGAACTTATCTACTAGGTAGATTAGTGGTTGTATAATTGCGACGAAATAGAGTGCTGCTAAAACAATTTCAGTGAAGTGCTAACCTGTAATTGCACAAGTAAAGGAGATACTTCAACAACAATAATAATAAGCATTAAGTTTGCTTTCGTCGTTATAACACCGCTCTAGTCGTTAACCGCTAATGTGATTGTAAAGAAAAAGGAAACAGTTCCTCATGTATTGTTCATGAGACGCTTTGCATAACATTGTTGGGAGTGTATATGTGAATTTCATATCTACTTGTGAATGAACTGCGCTAATCCGACGGAGAAGGAACCGAACGCTATTAAGATCGTCGACAGGAGATCGCTGATTTGGTGCAGAAACCTACGGTGTATTTATCCCTGATGAACAGCAACAGACACTGTCTTTTTTATTTTTTTATTATGTAATCTGAATTAACAGTGAAAAGAAACGATATTGTGGATATTCATTCTTATGGGTATAAATTGCATTTGATATATATTAAGTAGAATTGTATTATTGTGCAGTATTGTTTGTTTTTTGTGGTTTCACATTTTGCTAGAGATAACAAGTTTTTATGTTTAGTTGGGGGATTAAGTTTCTGTTTATTGATTAACTATGAAACTTTTGTTTAATTCGGAAGTAAATTTAATAAAATTAAAACTGAAGGATTGAATTTCTTGTCAAATTTATAACGAACTGTAAGATGAAGAGTAAAAGAATACGTAATTTGTTTTAACGCGATCCTATTTGAACGTGGGTAACTTCTTCAAACCTGCTGAGGTATCAAGTAACTGATAAGCTTGCACTCAGATATTAAATTATTTTTCCAAATTAATTGATAATTAAAAAATTATGATTATAAATTCAAACTTAAAAAGGAGAGTTTGTTCTGAAACCTTTCCCAAATTAACCCTGTTACCCTGAGCTAACCCGGAAAGAAAAATAGTACTACCTGGAAAACTGGAAACAAAGAAGTATCGAATTTTACCACGAACCTAAAATTTTGTAACAATTGTAACTTCCGTTGTAGTTACCATAAAACTCATCAGTTGTTGCTCATAGATCGTTAGTACATATAGCAATGTCATTACCATTAAACCAAAGAGTTTCAATATAGAAATATCAATTATAAATGAGACTGCACAAGCAAATAGTTACATTTCAAATATAATCTACACTAGTTAGAAATCGAGGATACGTTTTATCTATCAAAAACATTATCCAATTAACACAGATCGACAGACAATAGATACTTACCAATCTCATATTTTGAAAAAAAAGTTAATGTCCTTAAATGTTTATTTAATGCAAAAGATTCAACTAACGACATCTTGGAAGTCGGGTATTTATAAATTGAACTGCATATTCCGTAATTATGCTTATATTGGGCTTATAATGATTAAACAAACGATATTTTGAAGTCTTGTATGTATAAATTGCACTGCACATTCTGTAATTCTGCTGTTATTGGACAAACATCCAGAAACTTTGGTATTAGATACAGAAAACACATTAGATGTTACAAATATAAACAAACAGACAAATCAAATTATACCAAACATCAAATAGGTAACAATCACATAATGATTTCACGAAACAATATTACATTTTTACGCTTGTGTAGTGAAAAAGACAAATTAGATCATTGGGAACAATCGAAATAGATCGAACAAAATGACTTACCTTTAACAGACATTTTAAATAAAACATAACATAACATTAACTCCATTCCCTTGCGGGGTAGGCAAAACAATCCCTACCTCTTATTTATTTTTCATTTACAATCTTTCTCCATATCTTCCTATCTCTGCATACCTCCCTAGCTTCCGCAAGATTCATACATTGTCTCTGAAATTCTCTCTTATTTTTAAAACTTCTTATCTTTCTTTTATCATATATTCTGTTGCATTCAGCCAAGCCTTACGCGAGCTACCAGGCCCGGACTTATTTTTAAATCCACACACATATATTTGCATCGTTCACCCTACGTTGTTAATTCGATCAATGTGACCAACCAACATAGTGTACTAGTTTTACATCTATCTATCATCGTCCTTTCCTTTCCACACTCCATTATGCACTCATCTTTCATCTTATCCCTTGATTTTTCGTTCGTGGTTTGTTTGACATCCCATGTCTCACTTCCATACAGTACTGACGGGACAATCCCGCATTTATAGATTGCTCGTTTCGCAGCTACGCTCTTGCCTTCGTTTTTCATTATCGCCCACATACTTCCAATGACATTCGTTCCAGCATTGACAATTTCATCATGCAGGGTACATACTCTACTCTCCTTTTTACCTTCCGGATTGAACAAAACAATCTTAGTTTTGTTCACGTTTAACTATAGGTTAGTCACCAACCATTATACCATTTTATTGGTACATGTTTGCCTAACACATTTATCCATGTATATATTGAGTAACTACGGTGGCATCACACCTGCTGGAGAGCGCACCATCTGATAAACACATACTCTCCCTGTCACAAAGCCTCCCTGCACATCCCAATTTTTAGTTTGTGTAGTTTTTCGTACTCTATCAATCAGTACTCTTCTAAGTACTTTATTAGGTACACTTAGCATACTTATTCCTCTGTATTTTTCGCAATCACTCTAGTTCTCCTTACCCTTATAAAGTGGTGCAATGATCGCGCTCTTACTCGGAATTTTTCCACACTCAAGGCATACATTGAATAATTCACACAATCTTCGCATAAGCTTTTGACCTTCCTATTTTAGCATTTCACCAGTGATTTCATCCACGCCTGCTCCTTATTTAACTCTTCAGTCTTATTTTCCTCATTACTGTACAGTTTTCAGAAATATTATTGCCAGCATTTCCTCACTTCGCAATCGTCCCATATTATTTCGTTGCTCTGTAGTGTATATCTAGTATTAAGAAACATTTATCTATTTTTCCAATAATTAATTATGTATTATTTCTAAAGCATGTTTAAGTCACAACTAGGTCAATATTACAAATTACAATCATGCTGAATAGAATAAGTTATTATTGCAAGAAAAGTTAGCTCTTTTTAAATTGTAATATGACATAAATAATAGGTTATGAATATATCTCCATACAGTAATAAATCAGTTCATCAGTTCATCAGTTCATCAGTTCATCAGTTCATCAGTTCATCAGTTCATCAGTTCATCAGTTCATCAGTTCATCAGTTCGTCAGTTTGTCAGTTCGTCAGTTCGTCAGTTCGTCAGTTCGTCAGTTCGTCAGTTCGTCAGTTCGTCAGTTCGTCAGTTCGTCAGTTCGTCAGTTCGTCAGTTCGTCAGTTCGTCAGTTCGTCAGTTCGTCAGTTCGTCAGTTCGTCAGTTCGTCAGTTCGTCAGTTCGTCAGTTCGTCAGTTCGTCAGTTCGTCAGTTCGTCAGTTCGTCAGTTCGTCAGTTCGTCAGTTCGTCAGTTCATCAGCTCATCAGCTCATCAGTTCATCAGTTCATCAGTTCATCAGTTCATCAGTTCATCAGTTCATCAGTTCACCAATCAATAGTTATTATAATGTTCATTCGTAGTGTTAGAGTACGAGTGAAGTGTAGGGTTAGAATATGTAAGAATACTCACATCATGTACTAACAATAAATATGTATCCCAATTCGAAATCTGTAACTATTCACGTCAACTTAAAGTAGTTATCACCTGGAAACCCTGTGTCCAAGCATATCACAGCTCCTATTCATCAGCGTTCTGTTTTGGGTCACGTTTTGTATTTCTGGCCCATTTTCAGGAAAAATTTTTATTTCCCTCAAAATCATTCTGAATTTTCTCTCCTTCCACAGCCATTACTTCCTCTTTACCTATTCTTCTTCGCTTCTTTGTTCCTTAATGTACATACTCATGCAATCGATTTTTCTCAGCCTCATTTTTTGCAGCAACCATTGTCATGCACGCATCTATTTTTTTACCAATTCAATCCACCAGGTACGTTTTTTTCTGTCTACCTATAGTCGCTCTTTCACTTATCTGGACGGCACAACTGACAACATAGTCCTTCAAGCTTATCCATGCACTTTCAACGTCATTGTCTTTATTTGTTCGTTCCCTACTGCTCCACATTCAACTATTTACTTATAGGATCTGCATACTTCTTTCTCGCACCACTATCCACTAATTTATCTACCCTAATTCTGGACGTTCGCAGTAGATTTGCCTCCCATCTTCAGACCTGCTTTTGCCTTAAACACACTCTCGACACAACCAAAAGTGGTCCGATCCACACTCCGATCTGCGCATTACTTTTATATCTCTCACCAGGTTTGTAAGTCATTCATCATACATTGATTGATTGGATCACATTTTAAATGTAAAATTATTTTTGGCGTCAAGTTTGCTGTTTTACCATAACTACTTATTGTTATTGTATTTATTCCTTTTCTCTTGATACACGTTGTATTAAAACGTGTTGAGAATAAAATAATGATATAAAATAAATAGTGGGTTTATATTGAATTTTAAAACTTTAGTGCTATTAAAAATATATTAATTGCTGAACTCAGAAAAGATCCAATTTAAGGAAAAATTTGTAATGTTTTAATATACGTTTTTCCAGAAAAATGTGAGGGTGGTGTAATGCTAGGATAAGCAAATAAATGTAACATTTGTGTTTACTTTAGACCAGAACCTCAAAACGCTACGATATACCGAATCTAAAGTAAATAATGTAAACAAAATGGTTCTTGCACATTTTTCTGGTACCTTTCACGGGTAAAACATTTTATTAATCCCAAATTTGTATTCTAAGTGGCTCGAAGCTGTAGATGTAAATACTACCAATGCTGAAACAGTGATCGATATCTTTAGAGAATGTTTTGCTCATTTTGGGTTGTCTCGAATTTTTCATATCGATAATAGACTACCATTTACCTAATTCTCAATATTTTTTTAACTTTTTAAGTGATAACGGCATCAAATTTGTTACTTGACCTCCGTATTTATTATCCGGCAACCAATGGATTTCGTGAAAATCTGTTACGAATATTAAATATGAAATACCTAAAGTTCTCAAAGGTAATAAAATAAAAATGTTAAATTAGGAACTCTATTAAACCCAAGTTTTGGTTGGTGAACTTCTGAATGAGAAGGTTTATAAAAAGGTTAGAAATATGAATTTTACGTAGCAAATATAGGGTTTATGTTAGCAGGGCCGTTCCTAAGGTAGCTGTCGCCTGTGTGCGAAAATAATAATTTTCCCGTCCTCTAATTTCTGATTAACCATAATTTATTTGAAGTAATTTTACCCTAAAAAAAAACACAGGAAATGTGAAAAACGTGAATTGTATTTCGGAAAAATAAGTCAGCAGGAACGTATAAATTAACATGAACAGATATTTAATCTGATTAATACATTTATTAAAACATTCTTTTCATGAAAAATTTAAATAAATTTTTGCTTGCCCTGCTTTTTTTAAAGCAAATTCTGAAAAAATGTCGGATAGGTACATTTATGTCTTCAGAAATTGTCTTTTCTGCATTAAAGTACGTCCTAGAATATCAGTTCCGTATGTTCGTATAAAATATTTTAAAAAATATACTTGTAATTGTAATTATAACCTATTAATACATACAAAAAGAAAAAAAATTACGTGAGTTAATATCTAAGTCTTTTTTTAAGTAACCTGAAAGATTTTTTTATCAAACTAAATGTTTGTTAAGGTACACATAATCTGTTTCTATTTGCAGCAGAGAAACCGTTTGTAACGTCATTATAATTTAGGTAAATCAATTTACATTTCATTTAATAAGAAATGAAGCGTGTATCTTGTTAGTTACGTATAAATTGTTTTGAGATTGGATTAATGCAAACATCATCTTTACTGAAACACATAATACATTATTTTCCAAGAAAATTTTTATAAGTTGAGAAAGTATTCATTACACTATTATCTAATTATACAGGTATGGAACTACATTATTGCGAGTCTGACTTATAATAAGCTAGAAAGAAACCCAGTAAGCATTTATGAGTGTGAGAGAGACATAACTTTACCGATCTTGCCACTAGTACATATTTGCATGTCTAACGAAACCAAAGCAGTTAAGATGATGTTGAAAAGTCGCGTGTTCTTTAAAACTATTAAGTAAATACTTTACACTTAAACATTAAATGATAATACCTCAAACATCGAAGACATGGTTCGATTACTACTCGTAAGAAGAACCAAGAAGAAACTTACGAAAGCTACAAACAAGAACATTAACATTTACATTGATAGTATAACTTAAGTTTAAGGTTTAACTTTAGCATTATAATTCTAATTGAAAAACCAACCATTTTTAAAAATGAACAAATACACTTTTTTCAAAACTCTACTTTATAAGATTTTCGGAAAGACCTCCAAGTAGAAAGGGGACACCTCACCTTTCACTTTTTGACGTCATTTGACCTTGGGATTCCCCACGCTCGCTTACGTGTAGGACGTGTTTTCCACCTATTTTTGCACATCCACGTGTAGACCGCATTTTCAACCCTTTTTATCCCTAATTATTTTTGACCCGCTTACGTGTAGGACGTGTTTTTCACCTATTTTGCACATCCACGTGTGAGACCGCATTTTCAACCCTTTTTATCCTAATTATTTTTACCCGCTTACGTGTAGGACGTGTTTTTCACCCTATTTTTGCACATCCACGTGTGAGACCGCATTTTCAACCCTTTTTATCCCTAATTATTTTTGACCCGCTTACGTGTAGGACGTGTTTTTCACCCTATTTTTGCACATCCACGTGTGAGACCGCATTTTCAACCCTTTTTATCCCTAATTATTTTTACCCGCTTACGTGTAGGACGTGTTTTTTCACCCCTATTTTTGCACATCCACGTGTGAGACCGCATTTTCAACCCTTTTTTATCCCTAATTATTTTTACTCGCTTACGTATAGGACATGTATTTTCACCCCTATTTTTGCACATCCACGTGTGAGACCGTGTTTTCAACCCTAATTATTTTTACTCGCTTACATGAAGGACCGTATTACCCTTATTTTTATGATTTCTTTTGGGGTTAAACCTTATGGTTGTATTAAGAACCTTTTGACACCTAGGACTTTTGCTAACGCGAGGACAGGAGTGGGGGGCTGGTCATGGCTTAGAACTGTACTTAGGGCAGGGGCTGCATGTAGAGCTAGGGATGGAACTTAGGGCTGGTCTAAGGATAAGTCTTAGAGTTTGGTCTTGGTGGTAGTGCTAGGGTTGGAGTCAGGCCTTGGTGGTGGAGCTAGGGTTTAGAACTGTATTTAGGGGTGGTGCTGTATGTAGAGCTGAGGATAAGTCTTAGGGTTATTTCTGATAGTATTAAGGTCCTTTTGGTTGTAACCCTGGAGGTTGCACACGCATACAATGTTAGAAATTGTATAAAGATTATTATTTAGTCTATTGCTTTAAAAAGGGGTTAAATGCTATTGGAGAAAACGTTTCTAATAATGATGTAAAATAGCTGTTGTATTAGGATTAATCATGCTTGGGGGAATTTGAATGACAGTAAAATTTAATTATAGAACACTTATTTTTATAGTCATAATTTAAAAAAAAAATCCTCAGTGAACTATAAAAAAAAATTACTGACACTCCATAATGAAACAAAACATTTTATTAAGTTAATTAAATACATTAACAGTTTGTGTTTTCTAAAACGCATATTAAAACATAGTTTACCTGCATTGAAATAATATCCATCCGTCCGCTAAGAATGTTGTACGCCTTAATATTTTTAAAGAAACTTAATGCTTGTGTTTTATAACTGTAATTAAAATCTGTAAATAAATAAAAGGGTTAACACCACACTTACCAGCTCTGTAGCGTTTTTAAGGCACTGATTAACGCGTGATAGTTACTGTTTTGTGCTGCATGTCAAACTAAAGAACAACTTTCTAGTTGTGTAAAACCACCTATAATTAGAGTGTAAAATATACAAATAATCTCATTGTCTTTATTGCACTTACAGCAACATGCATTTACCTTTCTCTTAAAATAAAACTGTTTTGAAAATATTCGTATACGGACACACAAATTGTTTTTATAAAAACCATATTAAGAATTTGGAATGTTTAAAATATGTAGTAAGAAATCACTGTTCACGTTTACTTTTAACTAATTACCGTGTAATTATATAACTTTTGTTTAATTTAATAGTCTAAAAACCAATATAAATGGTTAATATATTTTATAAAAAATATTATTAGAGTTGATACGCCGTTTTATTTCAAGTAATTGTTTTCAATATATATAAAATGTGTAAGTGGACCTGTATTATTTGTTGTAACCTTCTACTTACATAAATTCAACTTATACACGAATTAATAACGACCTCCACTAGTTTATAACACAATCGCTATGTAGCGTGTTTTTTATTTACACCCGTACTTCTATAAACTATTAATGCTCCATTTTAATAGGGTGATCAACTATCTGAAAAAGGTTTACTGTTAAAGTATACGATACAACTTCGGCGAGCAGACATAAATGTTTTAAGTGTGTACAGCATTCCCAGAGCAGCGTTGAAACCATTTAATTTAGGACTAACCTCATGTCCATGTAATAATGTCTGATAAACTATTAGGGTTATTAGCTTGCTTTTATAGGTTACAATATAATCGTTCAAGGTGAAGACGATGAGATGGTAGTATCTCAAAATCTCGATGATGATGATACTCTCCATGAAATTTCAAATAAAATTAGATTACGTCACTCTTATTTTCAAATTAGAAATTTTTTAAAACGTTTAGTTGACATTGCTATTAATCCCATCTGATAAAAAATCCACAAAGATGTATGCGGCAGAAGTGTTGAGATGCTTGAAATCGACCCCCAGCCACAATAAGAATGTGTTTTCGACTTGTATGTGCTTCTAATCAACTACCCAGACACGCACCTCGACCGAGTGCGATTATCGTAAACACGGACCCTGCAGACAAACCAGACCAGCATTGGACCTCTACCTACATTGACGAGAGTGGTAACAGAGGGTTGTTTGAGTTTCAAACCTACTTGTTTCTCTAGGTTAACAATTTTCTCAAGGTAGAATGAGTATGCTGTTGTGAAATAAAATTTCGTATATAGATAAAACATATAGTCTACAAAGGTTAATTAATAGAAAACATTTTTTAATAACATTTTTTCTTAGAATAATAAAAATATTCATAAACCAATATACGTCAACTTAAACTCAGGTGTACATTTTTTATAAAAGTTTAAATTCTTTGTGTTTAAAACTGATTCCTTGTCTGGATGTAGATTTATAAACCTTCATGTGAATCATACTAGTACTTTTTGAAATATCATTCGTATATAAGAATAATACAGGGTTTGCTTCAAACGATCTTCATCGTATACTTTAACAGTAAACCTTTTTCAGATAGTTGATCACCCTATTAAAATGGAGCATTAATAGTTTATAGAAGTACGGGTGTAAATAAAAAACACGCTACATAGCGATTGTGTTATAAACTAGTGGAGGTCGTTATTAATTCGTGTATAAGTTGAATTTATGTAAGTAGAAGGTTACAACAAATAATACAGGTCCACTTACACATTTTATATATATTGAAAACAATTACTTGAAATAAAACGGCGTATCAACTCTAATAATATTTTTTATAAAATATATTAACCATTTATATTGGTTTTTAGACTATTAAATTAAACAAAAAAGTTATATAATTACACGGTAATTAGTTAAAAGTAAACGTGAACAGTGATTTCTTACTACATATTTTAAACATTCCAAATTCTTAATATGGTTTTTATAAAAACAATTTGTGTGTCCGTATACGAATATTTTCAAAAACAGTTTTATTTTAAGAGAAAGGTAAATGCATTTTGCTGTAAGTGCAATAAAGACAATGAGATTATTTGTATATTTTACACTCTAATTATAGGTGGTTTTTACACAACTAGAAAGTTGTTCTTTAGTTTGACATGCAGCACAAAACAGTAACTATCACGCGTTAATCAGTGCCTTAAAAAACGCTACAGAGCTGGTAAGTGTGGTGTTAACCCTTTTATTTATTTACAGATTTTTAATTACAGTTATAAAACACAAGCATTAAGTTTCTTTTTAAAAAATATTAAGGCGTACAACATTCTTAGCGGACGGATGGATATTATTTCAATGCAGGTAAACTATGTTTTTAATATGCGTTTTAGAAAACACAAACTGTTAATGTATTTAATTAACTTAATAAAAATGTTTTGTTTCATTATGGAGTGTCAGTAATTTTTTTTATAGTTCACTGAGGATTTTTTTTTTTAAATTATGACTATAAAAATAAGTGTTCTATAATTAAATTTTACTGTCATTCAAATTCCCCCAAGCATGATTAATCCTAATACAACAGCTATTTTACATCATTATTAGAAACGTTTTCTCCAATAGCATTTAACCCCTTTTTAAAGCAATAGACTAAATAATAATCTTTATACAATTTCTAACATTGTATGCGTGTGCAACCTCCAGGGTTACAACCAAAGGACCTTAATACTATCAGAAATAACCCTAAGACTTATCCTCAGCTCTACATACAGCACCACCCTAAATACAGTTCTAAACCCTAGCTCCACCACCAAGGCCTGACTCAACCCTAGCTCTACCACCAAGACCAAACTCTAAGACTTATCCTTAGACCAGCCCTAAGTTCCATCCCTAGCTCTACATACAGCCCCTGCCCTAAGTACAGTTCTAAGCCATGACCAGATCCTGTCCTCGCGTTAGCAAAAGTCCTAGGTGTCAAAGGTTCTTAATACAACCATAAGGTTTAACCCCAAAAGAAATCATAAAAATAAGGGTAATACGGTCCTTCATGTAAGCGAGTAAAAATAATTAGGGTTGAAACCACGGTCTCACACGTGGATGTGCAAAAATAGGGTAAAATACATGTCCTATACGTAAGCGAGTAAAATAATTAGGGATAAAAAGGGTTGAAATGCGGTCTCACACGTGGATGTGCAAAAATAGGTGAAAAACACGTCCTACACGTAAGCGGGTAAAAATAATTAGGGATAAAAGGGTTGAAAATGCGGTCTCACACGTGGATTGCAAAAATAGGGGTGGAAAAACACGTCCTACACGTAAGCGAGCGTGGGGAATCCCAAGGTCAAATGACGTCAAAAAGTGAAAGGTGAGGTGTCCCCCTTCTACTCCTCCACTTTGCGCAAGGCAGTAACCCTAATCAGTGATAAAACTATTCTTGGGAGATACTGTTCAAAAGAGTCTGTAATTTTGATACGAAGTTCGTCAAAATTATTAGCACGTTCATGCCTGTGCCCATAAATTTGCTGGGGTGCGTATCCCCAAACAAAAAGTCGTTCGGCGCGATATCAGGTGAGCGAGTAGGATATTTACAGTAACTTTTCCACTAATAATGTGGTTAGGGAACGTAGTTTCCAAAAACTGTTGATCTCTTAATGCAGTATGAGCAGGACAGCCATCTTCTTGATACCGAATGTCATCAAAATTTATATTGAGGCGCTGAACAGCTGGAACTATCTGGTTTCTCAACAATTCTAAATATTTGTGCGCATTGTGCGTTGATAAAAAATGGACCAATTATGGAATTGCCTAAAATTCCTGCCAACAAATGAACTTTTTGGGGGTATTTTGGCCGGTAAGGAATACTAATATGTTTGTTTTCCCGAAAGTAACCAACAGCGACAGACGGATTGTGATGGCCACGTCAGTTAAAAGAATACTCGTCGGTAAACAAAATATTTTCAATAAATGTTTCGTTTTCATTAGCCCGATTCATCATATGTTTAGAAAGTTCTATACGCCTTTGGTGATCTTCTGGAAAAATTTCTTGTGTAGTTTGCAACTTACAGCAACGGTATTTATTCCTTTTCAAAATACTGCGAACTGTTCTTGGTTCAATATTCATTTCTTCAGCAATTTTTGTACTATGTCACGTGAAATTAGTTTCTGCTAAACTACACACTTCAATTTCGGTTCTATATTGATATATGACCCACAGCATTTCAAGGTTTTTTATTTACTGGTACATACCTGAGAGTGTTCTAAATACGATTTAATCAAAAAATTTGCGGATATTAATTGGACAAAAACCGAAAATAAAACTGTTGCTATGAATCCATAAGCTATTGTGGTTACATTTTGTTTGGTTATGTGTATCAGTTGACGATTTACCACGCAACAGGATTGCATAAGAGGCCCTTTTCGGATGAAACGGTGACGGTACAAGGCTATTGGTCATGTTTTAAGCAATTTTTGCGGCGGCTTGCTGTTATGCTGTCTCCGTTTATATTTGAGTATGTGGATCAATCCATGTGGTGCGAAGTGTATGGAGACACACCGAGAGAACGATTTTTTTAATTCCACTTCACAAATAAGCGAACGTTATATGTTTGATTAGTTTATGAGTTGATTACATTTGTTTACTTATTACAAGAAATAATTGTATTTATTGTTGTGATAATTTATATAGTTATACTATGAAGTGTATCGCGACTTTCCCGGCCACTAGACAATCCTGGCCATGGACTTTCCGGGCTTTCGATTTTCCTTACATAAGACCTTCCCTATTATCTATTTGTACTCTAATAAAATTTATGAATTATTTGTTATTGAATGTAGAGACGCATATTACTGTAAAGCTAAGGCCGCTAAGGTTGCGAAAAGGATGTCGGGGTGAGTCAGATTGGTTAGAGTAGATTTTAGTTTTCCTTTTTATTCCTTTCTTATTTCCATTTTTATTTCGTTGCGAATGCACAATCGCTCAGGGATAACTGTCGCGAAAAGGATTTCGGGGTGAGTCATATAGGTTAGAGTAGATTTTAGTTTTTTCTTTTTATACGCTAATAAAATTATAGTTATAATTATTTCATTCAGTTTTAAACTGTCGACATAGACAACTGTTATAGTTTTTATTTTATTTTGCCACCATAATGTTCTTTATACCGTGATAGGATCACGATTTTCTAGCGATTTCCCGTCAAATTTTTGCTGTTGAGTTGAGCTTTATGGATAAATTTGTTTTACGTGTGTCGCGACCTTTAAGGATGGTGTGTTTCGAGCTTAAGTTTTTTTTTTTTTGTTTGTGAATTACTATTCCGTAATTTAAGGAATTAACTATGATAGGAAGTAGGTTTCAAATCGTCGGTAATTGGTTTCTAAATTTATCGAGTTTTTCGTAATATTGCATTTAAAGTTTGAGAGAACGTTTTCCTTATTATTCCCCGTTTATTGAATGTTGAGTAACGTTTATTTGTAAATAGTTGTATAAAGTTTTAATGTTTATTTCGTTTGATTTCCTTAGAATTTAATAGAAAGTTTTGTAAATTAAGTAACTTAAAGAAAGTGTTAGATGTAAATGTATTTGATATCGTTCTGGCGGCAAGAAGTCAGTGATTGCAGGGTTTTTTTTTTTTTTTTTTTTTTTTTTTTTTTTTTTTTTTTTTTTTTTTTTTTTTTTTTTTTTTTTTTTTTTTTTTTTTTTTTTTTTTTTTTTTTTTTTTTTTTTTTTTTTTTTTTTTTTTTTTTTTTTTTTTTTTTTTTTTTTTTTTTTTTTTTTTTTTTTTTTTTTTTTTTTTTTTTTTTTTTTTTTTTTTTTTGGGGGGGGGGGGGGGGGGGGGGGGGGGGGGGGGGGGGGGGGGGGGGGGGGGGGGGGGGGGGGGGGGGGGGGGGGGGGGGGGGGGGGGGGGGGGGGGGGTAAAGAATTTTCCATTTCAAATCTTTGGTTATAGAATACAGCGTTAAAAAGCAGCATGTATTTTATCTAAATTGTGTTAAGAGCTTTTAATGCATCGATTCTGCTTTCCCAACTACTATCCGAAAGCGGTTTTAATGTTAAAGTAGGATTTAATTTTTTAATGCCTGCCAACGTTTAGTCGATGAAGAGAAGAAACGTTAGCTGTGTACAATTGTAAAAACTTATTTCTACAAACGCTGTAGCAGCGTCATTAAGGTGAGATTTTAGCCGTAGAAAACAATATCTTTGACTTCGACAAATTCCGCTTATATTTATAGATATATCAACTTGATTTTTTTTCTACACATGAAGGAAAATGTACTGTATAGTCGCTTTCAGGGGAGTTTTATAAAAAATCACAAACTTGTTTAAATTGAGCAATTCTAACATGCCGGAATTCAAGTAATGATAAGAATTCTAAAATTGTATTTCTGCATAGCTTCAGATATCACCTTTGGGAGTAATCTTTCTAAGAAAATGTATCGTCCCGTCAAACCTCGCCAAGACTACGGAGTGGAATACACCACTACTACCGCATTAAACCGCATCCGATCAGGTGAGCTTCTTCGAATTTATTCATCGCCTTTTGCACTTTCCTGTACTCCCCTTCACTCGTTGCAAATTTACACATGCGGTCCGCTAAAATCTCGCCTTAAAGACTAAATTTAAACTGTACGCTACACAAACTACATATAAATCTGTAGGATTTAAGTCAATAGTTTTTTTTTCTACTCCATGATTGCGACCCTTCATGTTTCCACCATTATCCTGTGAGTCTTCAGAAATATTATAACATTAGTTACAACATGCCCTGTCGAATCAGATATTGAAATGAATCCTAAAACGCCCTAATTTAAATTTGCTTTGATTCATTACTTAACAGAACAAATCTTACCACGACACGGTAAGTTATCCTGGTGACATTAGGTGTGGAGTGTAAAATAATGGAATAATAATTACTATCCTTCAGCAGGTTTATTATTTCGTGTCTTATCTTCTGTCCCAAAAGAGATATGTTAATTTTGAATAAGAACACCCAAATAGTGAGGCGCTATTGTTGAATGTGTATTAATTCTAGAGATATGATCTGATATAGTATCATTAAATTGTGCAATAGTTTCAATTAATTTTAATACATTTCCATTTTATTGCTCGCGAAACTTATTATTTTTACTTCTAAAACTTACATTTTTACCCATCTCTATCTTTTTCAAAAATTTATCAATTTCTCATTTAGGAAATCAGTAGTGATTTGAGGTTGAATCTATTTATTTAAATCAATCCAAGATTTTGTATTACAAATACAACTGTTTCATTTTTCATGATGCTCTATAGCTTGAGATAAATGTTTCCAATCGTTCTATCCTTCGACGAAGGCTTTACTGTAGAATAGAGTAGCCAAACTCTGCTAATTATTTCCCCGTTACTTTATCTTTTACTAACCAACCTACATATACATGTGCGCGTGAATGCGCACGGGTGCGCTGGTGCACACATGCGCGGGATAGCGGGTGTGCGGGTGCGCGGGTTTGAGGGTGTGGGCGTGTGCGTCGTACGTGCATGCGTGCTGGAGTGTGTGGTGTGTGTGTGTGTGTGTGTCGTGTGTGTGTGAGTATGCGTGAGTATGTGTGTTTGTGTGCGTTTATGCGTGGTGTCGTGGATGGTGTGGGTGTGTTTGGTTTGGGCGGCGTGTACGCGTGTAGCGTGTGCGGTGTGTGTGATGTATGTGTGTGCGTGGTGTGCGTGTGTGCTATGGTGTGTGTGTACGTGTGTGTGTGTGTGTGTGTGTGTATGTGTGTGTAGGTGTGTGCGTGTGTGTGAGAGTCTTTGTGGAGTGTGAGATGATGTGAGTGTGAGGTGTGGAGGTGAGTGAGTGTGAGTGGAGTGTGAGTGGAGGTGAGTGAGTTGAGTGTGATGAGTGTGAGTGTGAGGGATGAGTGTGAGTGTGAGGTGGAGTGTGAGTGTGAGTGTGAGTGTGAGTGTGTGTGTGTGTGTGTGTGTGTGTGTGTGTGTGTGTGTGTGTGTGTGATTGTGATGAGGGTGAGTGTGAGTGTGAGTGTGAGTGTGAGGAGGAGTGAGTGAGTGTGAGTGTGAGTGTGAGTGTGAGTGAGGTGAGGATGTGAGGTGAGTGATGTGAGTGTGAGGTGAGTGTGTGTGTGTGTGTGTGTGTGTGTGTGTGAGTGTGTGTGTGAGGTGTGTGGGTGAGTGTGTGTGCATGGTGTGTGTGTGTCGTGTTGTGTATGTGTCTGTATGTGTGTGTGTGTGTGTGTGTGGATGTGGATATATATATATATATATATATATATATATATATATATATATATATATATATATATATATATATATATATATATATATATATGCTAGACTCCATTATAACTCCAGAACGATACCTACGTACTTCAAATTTTGCGTTTAAGTTTGTTTTCATTTCGCTTGGAGCTAATTAGATTTTGGGAGAAATCCAACAGCGGAACAGGGGAAGGTTTGGTTTTTAGCAAATATTTCTAAAGCAGCTGCATATTTCAAAGGTTAAATATATAGAATTATTATGTTATGTGCAATTTTTCGATAGGACGCGTAATTTAGCGGAAACATATTCCTAAGGTAAAAATTAAGTGTTAGTTAGTTTTTTTAATATCTGAATTACGTTTAATTTTATATGAAAAGGTGTGGACATATGTTTTAAATAAAATTTAATTCTACACAACTTTTCTTTATAAAGTTTCTTAATAAAACGTAAGGTAAGGCTAAAAATTAATTAAATTTGAATGAAAATTGTCTTTTAGAAGGGGGCAGCTTTAGATTTAACCTGTATTTATGTCTATTAATCTCTATCTGACATGAAGTTTTAAACGTCATTCTGACATAAGTTATTGTTTTTGTTTTTAAATTGTTGCCTGTTTTCGTTATAAGCATATACAAATATTATAATAAAAATTATTTCATTTTTTTTAATTTTTTAGGTTATCATCTGGATGGCTGTTAACCTCCGTCTGACATGAAATTTAAAAGTGTATTTGACATACGTAGATTATTGTTCTTGTTTTTACAAAGTTACCTATTTTCGCAATGGACTTGTTATAAAAGTGGTTGCCTAATTATCCTAAAAAAATATTTCATTTCGTTTAATTTTCATATTGTGGGTTGCAAGGTCGTGTGGTGTTCCATGGAAGATATTTGTGTAATATGCAGATAATCTTTAACCAAGGGAAGGTTTACATCTGTTTATGCTTAATTCTACTAAACATAATTTAACTTTGTCGAATAGTACGGAAGGTGAATGGGTCCTTATAAATATCGTGTCTATGCACGCTTACTTCTTCTAAGGATCGCTAGCCTTGTGATTTGTTCTTGAACACATACTCAACTGTTCCAGACTTTGTCTCTTCGCTTAAATCAGCTTCAGAATTTTGTTTAATAAGATGGTGTTTCCTGTGCCTTGTCTATCTCGTTATTGTGATCTCGTGATGTACTCTCTGTTGCCCCTTCCGACTTTTCAGAGATTAAAAATTTTCATAATAATATAATAAATCCTATTACAAAAATCACATTGTAAAACTGGAAAATGTTAATTGATAGCTTACTTAGTCAAGTATTCGTCTATTTAAAGCAATTTGTATGTACATATACAATATAAAAACACAGTTTGAAGACTGTTATTTATTTATAACACTTAGGTGATATTTTTGTTTGTACACAATATAAAAAAAAAACTGATGAAGTCTGGCTTTTACACGATCAAAGTGAAAATCATTTTTTTTTGTAAAGCATGTTATCGTGGTTTTTTGTATTTTGAATGTAAATTTATAAGTACAATATAAATGCTAAATACGCGTAGCAGTAATTAGGTTTTGTGTATTACTTTCTAAATTAGTTAATAAGGAAAAGCAATAGCCAGTTTATATCCAGCTATTCATAAGTAGAAAACGTGTTTAGTGAGTTGTATAAAAATATTTCAGTTCAGCATATGGTTATTATTAGAACAGTTGAAAGAAAAAAACACATCTGAAGGTATGCGTATTGTTTTTTAATATGTATGTTTTACTTGCGATTGCTAACAAAAATGTCGATAAAGATTTAAAAAATGTATTATTACTCTTATAGGATGACGTCATAAAATTAGGTGTACAAATAGTTTTATGTATTCGTGGATTTTAAGCTTATAGCGGTCGTTAATTTGCGAATAATAATAAACCATTAAAACCGTTTGCCTTTTATTTCCATTATATCAATTTGATATTCTTAAAAACATGCTAATTTAGTTCAACTCTATGTTGTATATAAGTAATTATTACTTTCCAGTCCTTTTAATGCATCATTGCATTAGGGTAGAAATTATTTATTATTTCACGTAATACTTAATTTAGACTTTAATGTATCCAGTTTTGAACTGTAAGCTGGTTTCCGCAAACTGTAAGACATGATTTATTGATTTTGTTTGATTGATTGAGACTGATCTGATTGATTTGATCGAGTATGATTTGTTTGAGATGGATTGATTAATTAATTATTGATTTGTTTTGTATGAGAAATAGCTAAGAGAGAGAGAGAGAGAGAGAGAGAGAGAGAGAGAGAGAGAGAGAGAGAGAGAGAGAGAGAGAGAGAGAGAGAGAGAGAGGAGAGAGAGAGAGAGAGAGAGAGAGAGAAGAGAGAGAGAGAGAGAGAGAGAGAGAGAGAGAGAGAGAGAGAGAGAGAGAGAGAGAGAGAGAGAGAGAGAGAGAGAGAGAGAGAGAGAGAGAGAGAGAGAGAGAGAGAGAGAGAGAGAGAGAGAGAGAGAGAGAGAGAGAGAGAGAGAGAGAGAGAGAGAGAGAGAGAGAGAGAGAGAGAGAGAGAGAGAGAGAGAGAGAGAGAGAGAGAGAGAGAGAGAGAGAGAGAGAGAGAGAGAGAGAGAGAGAGAGAGAGAGAGAGAGAGAGAGAGAGAGAGAGAGAGAGAGGAGAGAGAGAGAGGAGAGAAGAGAGGAGAAGAGGGAGAGGAGGGAGAAGAGAGAGAAGAGAGAGAGAGGAGAGGGAGAAAGAGAGAGAGAGGAGAGAGAGAGAGAGGAGAGAGGGAGAAGAGGGAGAGAGGGAAGAGGGAGAGAGGGAGAAAGAGAGGAGAGGGAGAGAGGAGAGAGGAGAGAGAGAGAGAGAGGGAGAGAGGGAGAGAGGAGAGAGAGGAAGAGAGAGAGGGAGAGAGGAGAGAAAGAGAGGGAGAGAGGAGAGAGGGAGAGAGGAGAGAGAGAGGGAGAGGAGAGAGAGAAGAGAGGAGAGAGGAAGAGAGGAGAGAGGGAGAAGAGAGAGAGGGAGAGAGGAGAGAGAGGAGAGAGGGAGAGAGAGAGAGGAGAGAGGGAGAGAGAGAGAGAGGGAGAGAAGGAGAAGAAAAGAGAGAGAGAGGGGAGGGAGAGAGGGAGAGAGGGAGAGAGGGAGAGAGGGAGAGAGGGAGAGAGGAGAGGGAGAGAGAGGAGAGAGGAGAGGAGAGAGGAGAGAAGGGAGAGAGGGAGAGAGGAGAGAGGGAGAGAGGAGAGAAGAGGGAGAGAGGAAGAGAGGGAGAGAGGGAGAGAGAGAGGGAGAGAGGAGAGGAGAGAAGAGGAGAGAGGGAGGAGGGAGAGAGGGAGAGAGAGAGAGGGAAGAGAAGGGAGAGGGGAGAGAGGGAGAGAGGGAGAGATGATTGATTGATTAATATTTAGCAACTGTTCGGATTAGTCAGGAAGACCTCTACATCCTTACGAGACACCCAACAGTACAAATATAAAATAAATAGGGAGAGAGAGAGAGAGAGAGGAGAGAGAGAGAGAGAGAGAGAGAGAGAGAGAGAGAGAGAAAAGAGAGAGAAAGAGAGAGGTGTGCATGATCAACTTTATTACAGAAAATGTTCATTAGTCTTACGTTTGTTGGGCTTCAATTATTAACTGAATGGCCTTGACTTGATAAGCGACTTCAAGGTAAGGCCACCTTGTTAGAATTAAATTTACCTGACGGGTTATAAGGAAATTGTAATACAAAGGTTAGACCTATTAATTCACTTTACGAACATATAGGATCAGCCCAAGAGCTAGTTTATGCTTTATATTTTGGTTAAGGTCCTTCGATTTATAAATAAGCTGAACGAAGCCCTGAGAACAAGTGGGTGTTGAAGACAAAGAAATTTGCAGAATTAAAAATTTTATTAGAATACAAATAAAATTCCTTTTATAAAATCAGAATGCAGAAACTTATCTCAATCAGAAAAAGCGCTTGAGAGAAGTTAGGACCAATCTAAACCAAAGAAGGTTTTTAATCCACGACCAATCGGTTAAAGTCAAGGATCGTTTGTAATAATCCAGTCGTAACCTCATCTACGCACATTGTAACTAGAGATATCAGCCAACAGTAATTGTACAACCAAATTGATTTTCATTTTGCCCAAAGGTTGAAAATTCGAGAGTAAGGGTATAACATTTTTAATGTATTTTCAGATTCTGCTTGGTGACGTCAAATTATTTATGTAACGAGGTCTTGAAAGCGGAGTCTGTACTTTAAATTAAGATGGCTTGGTTTAAGTTTTGTTACTTTTGTACAAATCGGCTTTAATTAATCTTTGTATTTGGTATTCAATGTAGTTAATCAGAAAAGAAATTTATAATTCACTTCAATGTTAACTTTATACCCAAGGTAACAGAAAAGAATTTAGAAATTATAATTTAATTTTGGTTGACCATTTTATTTTAAATTTTTCTAGAAACGCACCTTTAGAAAATTTATTTGTATTTGTTCAGTTCACCTTTTAGCTTCACTACATACTATGTGTTGTGTTTTGTTTTATATATATAATATATATATATATATATATATATATATATATATATATATATATATTTATATATATATATATACGTATATATATATATATATATTTAATATATATATATATTTGGTGTCCACAAATTTTTTACAAAAGAAAACAGATTCTAGACCTGATTTAAGTGATTTAACGTAAATGGAAGATGCTACAGTTCGGTTTAATAAAATCTTGATATGGTTTCTTTAAATGATAAGTTTAATTTATTTAGGGAATTGCCAATTATTGGTGAATAGATTATTAGTTGACCCTATTATTAACTGTCTAGTAAGTTGAACTATTTTTTTTTAACACGAAATTTGAATTTCGTTAATTTTAAAATTTCATTGTTTCTAAAGAATGACGAGCACTGGATTATTCGGAGGAACGTTGTAAATAAGTCGATTTGATTTCATATGTATCACTTTATAAACAACGAATCATTTACAAATTCGCCTAACGAAAATAATAAATTACCCTATTTGAACGTCAAACTTTTACTATGTCTAAATTGATATTCTTAGAACAGTAACGATACATCCGAAGAGATAATCGTTTCAAAAAAAACTTTTTTACCTATTATATTAATACAGTTAAATATGACAACAAATCGCT
This sequence comes from Vesta saturnalis, assembly GCA_036346205.1. NCBI lineage: Eukaryota > Metazoa > Arthropoda > Insecta > Coleoptera > Lampyridae > Vesta > Vesta saturnalis. The sequence continues at coordinate 125,932 of JARFJB010000650.1, read as the reverse complement.
AAATGACGTTTACATGAGACCATCGTTTATATGCACAAATTTATTCGTTATGAGATTTGAATTTTCAAGTTACAAATTTTAAAATCAACGATAATCCTAATTTTCTCAAAACTATCGTTTTATGTTAGAATAAACTATTGATTTTAGATATCATGCATTAACTCGCAGAGATAAATTGTACTAACAAACATACCTTGAACAATTTGCAGATCCATCGTTCTTGTAATTATATCTAAAATACGAACAATTCTGATATAGTTGTCTTACAACCATCGTAAAAATTAAGTTCTCAGAATTTAGATTATATCATATAAATGTAAAGTATTTGCAGAAAGTTGAGATATTCTGCCTTTAAACGTTACGTGCACAAAAGGATATTGGTAGAAATTGTGGCTAAGGGCTTAACAAGGAATAAGGAATTAGCCGAAGCTCAGTCGGTCTGTTAAGCACTTGGATGCATGGGCGTTTTGGCAGGGAAAGAGATACATAAAATTTAAAAGGGCACCACTTGATTTAATTTTTATTGCCCTCTATCAAGAAAAGGGCTACGCCACATAGGACAAAAGAGACAGCTAAGAAAATGGTGAACTAAGTCCTCACTAAAAGGACGCTAGAAGTTGATCGTAGATCAAGGATTAATAAGAACTTACAATCGTTTAACCATTATTTAATTACTCAACGTAAATAGTATAAATGTTAGAATAAATTAAATTTTGTCAAATATCTAACCAAATATAATCAGGACAATATCTACAAATAAACCAGCATAATCAACTTCTTCACTACACTGAAAACAAATTGCAATTACTTATTTACTCTCAGACACAATACGGTTCGGCATCTAGTGTTGACCCTAAAAAAGAATACCCAATATATCGTATAATTATCCGAAATTGAATTTTACCATTTCCGAAGACTCTGTTGGACTAATTTCATAGTTTCAATCAACCGGACGCAAATAAACCCCAAATATAAAGCGAAAATTAGCACTAGATGTTTCCCTGTTGTTTATAATAACAAAATAATCTTCAGTAAAATATATGAGCATTACAGTTAAATTAATAAGCATAAGCATTTAAAATTTAGAAAGGCCAAGTTTATTACCGGATTGGCAATTGCAGTACAAGAATTAATAATAAAGCGCAACACAAAATAACTCATTTATTGGTAAGCATAGGGCTACCAACAAAAGATTCCAATTAGTAAATCCTACTTCAAGCAGTTTTATACTAAATAAATATTAAAATTGTAATCAGAAAAAAAAAATAACAAATGTTGTACAACCCCAATGATAATAAATAGATATTCGATTTGATTTACACATTAATTGAAAGCCCAGCAGTTAGCATAATTTTTTTGACATGCATTGTATATCTAAACTCAACTAGCAGCATTCAGTCAACAAAACAGCTGCTTGCATGTACAGTAAACACAGGTAGTTCTAACGGTTAAACAACTACCCCCCCCCCCCCCCCCCCCCCCCCCCCCCCCCCCCCCCCCCCCCCCCCCCCCCCCCCCCCCCAAAAAAAAAAAAAAAAAAAAAAAAAAAAAAAAAAAAAAAAAAAAAAAAAAAAAAAAAAAAAAAAAAAAAAAAAAAAAAAAAAAAAAAAAAAAAAAAAAAAAAAAAAAAAAAAAAAAAAAAAAAAAAAAAAAAAAAAAAAAAAAAAAAAAAAAAAAAAAAAAAAAAAAATGATATCCAAATGTGCTGTCAGAAACGGTTTAATTATTCCTTATGAAGCACGAAATATGTTAATCTTGAGTGAATGTAAAGGACCAAAAAGAACCTCTTAATCGAAGCTAAGGTGTAGTAGAAACAAAAAATTAAAGCCGAACTAAAATTCGAAATCCTAACAGGATTTATTTATATGGAAAAGATTAAACCAGCAACAGGCTGAGTTAAAATTTTTCTTGAAAAATTCAATCAAATTTTAGGAACACCTTTTCCAAATTTTACATGTGCTTCTAACTACGCATTCAATTTCTTATTTGCCAAAATGGCGTTTTCCTTCTATCTGAAGGTAGAGAAACCAAAAACCATAGCCTGATTATTTTCACCAATCCAAAGATTTTAAGTAATCACATGTTTGAAACCTTTCAAATTTTAAACGATTTTTAGTGGCAATGTTGCCATTTTCCAACAACATACAGATGAGTCAGCTAAAGACCATAAATTTATATAACCACAATTTACACGTATCAAACGATTAGAATTCTACAGGTCCAAGCAAATTATCACCAAGAAACGATCCATACATTATGAGTTGCTTTAAGAAAAACCTTTTTGTCAAAATTTTTGAGGTGTAAATTACTTACATAAATTTCTGATTACTACTCACAAATATCGCATGTGTTTCGTTCATTTGTAAGTATTACTCACTTAAGTGAACTAAGGTATTTAATTCCATTCTTTTTAAAGACCCGATATATTTTTCCATACCTGTATGTAAATTAGAATTATGACGAGTTTTCCATTCACTGTTTAAACTCAGATCAGGAAGTGAACTTAGTTCAGGCCGAATTGGGTGTATTTCAATTGCGGATCAAGAGATAAACCCAGTTTAAAGGACGTCAGTTCTGAACGCCCATCGATTGCCGTTTAAACCGGGTTCAGTTCTGTTTGTCGTAATTTAAGGTTAGCTGGGAGAAAAATACGCGTTATGGAATTAATAGAAATTCTAACTGACGACGAAGACGTGATCGATTATATTGACTATGTTGATCGACCACGACGCCACGAGACAAAAGAGATCATTTTATGGAGTGGATGAATGCGATTTTTTTCACTCGTTTCCGTCTACAAAAAGTGCAGGTAATTTTACATCGATTTGAAGCTAATTGTAATAATATTAAGCAAGATATGCAGATATTTAAATTAACATAATATTATTTTCAGATGCAATTAGATCTCCTACAAAAAGAAACCATGCCCTCACTGCAGCACAAATGTTGTTAATTATAATAAGGTGCTATGCAATAGACAAATAGAATAGACAAGAGTACCACCAGGAAAATTATAAAAAAAGTATCTCGAGCCATTGTCCAATTAGGAGTGAAGGCACCTAAGCAGAGGTTTTATAGAATTGTACGTTTCCCACGTTGTAAGGGTGGTGTAGACTGTACTCATGTCAAAATCCAATCCCCTGGTGGAAATAATGTCTAGGTGCACCGTAACAGAAACAATTACTGCCCATAAACTGAAAATATTGCATATAGTGACTAGATAGCCTGGGTCTGCCCATGATTCAAACACCTTTAGAAATTCCAATATTATGAGAATGTTGAAAATGATGAAATGGGCGATCATGTGATAGTTGGAGATAGTGGTTACCCCATCAAGAAATACTTGATTACACCTTTAGCAAATCCTGCATTACTTGAATAACAACTTGTTAATGAATCCCAAATTGGGACCAGAAATCCATTGGAAGGAGGTTATGGCGTTCGAAAACGTAGATTCCCTGTGTTGGCTTTTGGTATTAGATTAAAAGCAGACAGACTTGAAGCTATAATAGTTACGCAAGCACTTCTTCACAATATTGCCTGTTACATGAATGAACCAAAGCCACCTGTTAATCTATGATTATTTTCAAGATTTGGTAAAAAAAAATTTCCAGCCCGTGTACTTTTTTATATGTATTATTTATTTTATACATTTAAATTTAATAATAACAGTTGGTTTTGTTTAAAAGCCAATTCTACCTCCAAAATTTTCATTTTTATTGTATATTCGTCTTCCATACATTTCATTTTGGCGTCATGTTCCTTCTTCTTCCACTCGTGTTCTTTTTCAATAGCTTCGGCTTGTGTTTTAATTAAGCCTAACTTGCCGTCAGTGAATAGTGATAATTTTCGCTTCATAACGCCAGGACCTGCTTTGTCTTCATCGAAAATGGCATATGCTACATAGGTTTATCATATTGTTATCATGATTAATAAAAACAGACTTGTGAGCATAGAAAATGTTGACTTTTGCATTTTGGTCTTCGTCCACATATTCTAAGCAAAAAATTTTGGTAAATCAAAACACACAGTTAATTTTAAGTGTTAATTCTTTAAAATTGGCTTTGAATGTTTAACAATAAAGCATAAGCATTAATTTCAGGATTAAGATAATTGCGGAAACACACTAATACAAGTAGCAAGCACAGTAATGTAATGGTTAGAAGACTTTCAGTAAAATACAGATAACGAGAGCCTCGTTATGTAGAAAAGCAATCAAAAGTCACTCACCATATGTAAATTTTCTATGCATGTAACAATAATACTTATCAGAAACTAGTGGTTGGTGTAACGTCTATTTCTTCAGTTAATTCGGAAGATACTATGAGTAGGAGTAATCGTAGACTGTTTCCATTCAGGCTCGTAGACCCATAACTAATATTTCACACCTCGGACGAATGATATCCAAATGTGCTGTCAGAAACGGTTTAATTATTCCTTATGGAAGCACGAAATATGTTAATCTTGAGTGAATGTGTAAAGGACCAAAAAGAACCTCTTAATCGAAGCTAAGGTGTAGTAGAAACAAAAAAATTAAAGCCGAACTAAAATTCGAAATCCTAACAGGATTTATTTATATGGAAAAGATTAAAACCAGCAACAGGCTGAGTTAAAATTTTTCTTGAAAAATTCAATCAAATTTTTAGGAACACCTTTTCCAAATTTTACATGTGCTTCTAACTACGCATTCAATTTCTTATTTGCCAAAATGGCGTTTTCCTTCCTATCTGAAGGTAGCAGAAAACCACAAAACCATAGCCTGATTATTTTCACCAATCCAAAGATTTTAAGGTAATCACATGTTTGAAACCTTTCAAATTTTAAAACGATTTTTAGTGGCAATGTTGCCATTTTCCAACAACATACAAGATGAGTCGTAGCTTAAAGACCATAAATTTATAAACCACAATTTACACGTATCAAACGATTAGGCAATTCTACAGGTCCAAGCAAATTATCACCAAGAACACCGATCCATACATTAATGCTAAACCTTTCCTGGGGGGGGGGGGGGGGGGCCCCCCCCCCCCCCCCCCCTTTATTTTGCATCCAATTGGAAAAATCAACACGAGCAGGAAAATTACCTGCTTGCAGGGCCTGGATTATTTTGAAGTGAAAAGGATACAAGCCTTCCTTATGTAGAATGTTCCACACAGAAGATTTTGACACGTTGGGATACATCGTAGCCAACCATCTTACGCTTATTTCGGATTGTACTCAATTTCCATTAAAATATCATCCTGATATTCTTCCATTACATCAGCATGTTTTCCCGTTTAGGAATTACCGATCCTGTTTCCCTAATTCTTTGATGAAGAAGCGTAAATGATTTAGGAGCGGGAAGTCTTCTACCTGGAAATTCATCTGCATATCTACGTGCTGCTGCCCGAGCGTTATATTGCATTTCGCCGTACACTAAATGCATATCGACATATTCTTCGTTACTAAACGAACCATTCTAACAATATTCAACTTTTTGTATTTACGGTAAACAATAAAAAATCTTTCCCTTAAAACGTATTTGACACTTTAACCTCAACTAGTATCTGCAATACTAGTTATTTTGACGTTCACGCAATTGCTATTTTGTTTATTTTATATAGCCATCTTTCATAATTGTAAATGAACTCGTGGGTTAATTTTATAAAGGTTTGATAAATACATGAAAAGATCAAATCGATTTATTTCGAAAACTGCGTCGTAGCGACTTCAAACAAGAGAATCATTCTTTTATAAAAAAATCGAAATTTTTTCAATTTTATGTTAAACTTAGCAAATATTTGAACAAAATACTTATGAATACAATGTAGAATGTCCCAGACGCCCATTTAGTACAACTTAAAATCAATATTCATTGGCATTATTCACTGAGATAAATGTCAAATCGCTATCTTTAACCCAAACATATTGAAATTTAATTAGAACCAGAATCTGAATAATATTTTACCCAAATGTTGTGACAACCATTGAAGATTATGCGTTGAAACGTAGTCCTGTGTGGCTTTTGTTTGATTAAAGCGCGATGTGATGTTATAGTTCGAGCTTCTTCATGATGCCTGTTACATGAATGACCATAGCCACCGTTAATCTATGATTATTTTCAAGATTTGGTAAAAAATTTCCAGCCGTGTACTTTTTATATGTATTATTTATTTTATACATTTAAATTTAATAATAACAGTTGGTTTTGTTTAAAAGCCAATTCTACCTCCAAAATTTTCATTTTTATTGTATATTCGTCTTCCATACATTTCATTTTGGCGTCATGTTCCTTCTTCTTCCACTCGTGTTCTTTTTCAATAGCTTCGGCTTGTGTTTTAATTAAGCCTAACTTGCCGTCAGTGAATAGTGATAATTTTCGCTTCATAACGCCAGGACCTGCTTTGTCTTCATCGAAAATGGCATATGCTACATAGGTTTATCATATTGTTATCATGATTAATAAAAACAGACTTGTGAGCATAGAAAATGTTGACTTTTGCATTTTGGTCTTCGTCCACATATTCTAAGCAAAAAATTTTGGTAAATCAAAACACACAGTTAATTTTAAGATAGTTAACTTCCCTATTAAAATCTTGTGCCTTTTGAAATTTCAATTTTTTTGCCACTGGTCCCCGTAACATGTCTGCAGTGTATTTTGACCAGTCACCTTTGGGAAATACCTCTGACAAAGAATTCTCTTCTTCTACAAATATTTGATATGTAATTAATATATTATAATAAAAATTATTAATAAGTTACCAGTTTCTTCCTTATCTTGTTGGAAGTCGCTATCAAATTCTAACTTCTCTCCAATCATCTGAATACCCAACTTAGTTTTTATTGTCTCATCTACGAGCGTTATCTTTGAAAGTGTAAAACCTCCACCTCCGGTTTTAAACAGTTTTAGTTTATCGTCAGCAAATTATGCTTTTGACCGCTTTTCTTGCATTTTCATACTTCCTTCGTAGGCCGTCTGGATCTCGAGCAATTTTTGTCAACACATTACACTGGTTTACAATAACAATCCACGCCAGTCTTTTTTTTTTTTTGGACGCAGCAGTGTCCGTTTTCTTGTTCTCAAGAATAGCTGCGTATTTTGAAACAAGATAAATCTGCTACTAAATGCGATTTGAAAAACGCCACAATTTTATGAATAGAAACGTCGAACGGTTGAACCGTGAATGAAAACCTCGCCCTTAATGGGGGGTGCATTAAGTTTCGATTACCACATTCGTTATTTCAAAATAAGTACTTCAAGAAGCTCAGTTATTTTCGAGGTTTTGGTTGAAAACGGTGGTGAAAATGGCATCTTCCTATTGTTCTCTAGCAAAACGTTTGAAACTTAGTTTGTTCTCTGGTAATGAACAAATTATCATTCTGAATGTATATAATGCCTTAAAGTATCAAAATATGACAAATAGTGTAGATAGTAGAGTAGAAATGTGTTCTAATATGACGGGAGTGAATGAGTCAACAGTATATAGATTATTAAAAGAACATAAAGAGGGAATTGGAAAGAACAACAGGAAGAAAATAATAGCATTTAAGTGAAGAAGATAAAGTTCATATTAGAAGAAAAATCGATTACTTCTACTTCAATAAAGAAGTTCCTACCCTCAATAAAATAGTAGCAGTACTAAAAGAAGACAATTGTTTCGGTCGACTCTGCACAGGATACTACAGGTACTTAGCTTTTCGTGGGGAAAAAGTGAATCAGTGATAATTGATAATCTCCAAATTCTTTCTTGAAGACACAAGTTTTTTGCCGAAGGACGGAAAATCTTTTATCTCGACAAGACTTGATTGAACTACGAATATATTGTAATAAATATTTTGTAAGATAAAAATGTTACAAGTCGCCATCAAACGGTCAAAGAGGGTTGATTAACTGGAATAAATCCACCATCGCGCAAAGGTTGACGACTAATTGTTACACATATAGGTAACGTTAATGGATTCTTAAAAAATAGTTTACTTGTGTTTGAGCCCAATCACACAGGGGATTTTCACGAAGATATGAACGCTGATGTTTTTGAAGAATATTTTGAACAAATGATAGCAAACACTCGACAGGGAGCTGTAATTGTTCTGGATAATGCAAGTTACCATTCTAGGCAGGAACGTTTGCCAATAACTGCATGGAAAGAATTGCCAAATGGTTAACACCAAAACAGATACAATTTGAGGAAACTATGCTCAAACGAGAGCTTTTAGCTATAGCAAATCAGCATAAGCAACAAGTTGGTGTGTGTTATTGATGAACCTTGCGCTTCTCGCGGGATTACCGTACATCGATTACCATTATATCACTGTGAACTCAATCCCGTAGTTAGTGTGGGTTCAAATAAAAAGTGAAGTAAGTCGTAACAATACGACTTTTAAATTAAGTGAATTTAGATGGCTTTTAATGCAAGCCATAGACAATGCCAACGCCGAAAGGTGGAAAAAGTGTGTTGATTATGTTACTAAAGCGAAACAGTGTATGTGGGACCTTGATGTGATAATGGAAGAAACTATAGAACCCGTTATAATATCCGTATGGCACGATCAAAGCTCTTCCCAATCGGACGAAGTTGATAAAGACTGATTGTTAGTTACATATCGCATTTGTTTCCAAAACCTACCTTTGTGACAATATTAAATGTAAAGAAATTAAAGTAAGCTCATTTATAATTATTTTATATTAATCAGACCATCAGCATTTTGAAATAGCCACATCTAAAATAAATATTTAATACTTTCATGCCTTTCAATTGTTTGATAATTAGTCTACAATTTTTAATACACTGAAATCCCAACTGCACGTATGATCTTCAGTCGTTCAGAAAATAAAAAATTTGCTTTTTTCTTGTTTTCGTTAATACAGTGTCAAATATCACAAAACAAAAATTAACTCAACCGTCTTTGTTTAACACACTATTTTGCAGGCGACACATACAGCATCTTCGTTTAAACTAGCCCGATTTGCTACTGATTTCGGTATGCCGCTTCCATGCATTAAACGACACTATTTCACTAAAACATGATTTATTACTCCTAATATTCTGGGAGGTACTTTAATAATAAATAAGCTTGATAACCGTTCTTGGCCCATTGTTGATCGCAAATAATTTTTTATTATTTAAAGTTTCCAAAAACTCCTCTCGCCGCTAGCAACTGTCATCGGCAATGTTAAAAAGATTCTTATAGCAATTACCAAATTTGGAAACAGATAGATAAGATTATTCGTTGTAACGTGCCAATTCTTGTCTGTCGTTACCTTAGTTTAAGTTTTGAGTTTGTATTATTATTGGTAAATATATTTACACTACGCTGATGGAATGTATTTCGCTATTTTCACTTTAGTGTGCATAATTACGAGTGTATATGTATATCGGATAGTATGGTTTAAGTTGATTCAATTTCGTACCTTCTGCGTATCAATGAGTTTCGTTTTTTAAGTTTTGCTTCCTTTTTATAAGGCATATAAGGCTTGTAATTACATTTTTGTATATATTATATTTATTAGGGAACCAGGGTATGCCTGCGTTTGTAATTTTTCTATTATTGGTATCTGGAAAACATGAAACTTACCTTACCTATATGGTCTACAGTTTGTTTACTTGTACGTTGAACACAAATGTAAATTATCGTACCTTACGTTACCATCATACATGGTCTACAGTTCGTCTATTTGTACGTTATTGGCAAATGGAAATTATCGTATGTTTATCTTGCGAATGGGAAATTAATTTCTTATGCTACAGTTCGTTTTAAAACGAAGTTATATGTATTTAGAGTACATGTAAGTAATATGTATCCTTTTAATAAGTTTAAGGGAGTAAACAGATCAGTAGAGTGTTATTTTGATACGGTTATAAAGGAACAGCTATTTTCTGATTCTAAGATAAAAATACTTGAGTTCATAACCTATTGTGCTGTAATATTTGTCGACGTAGCTGACGTTTCATTGTTAGACACAGTGTTGATCATATTGCATTTTGAATTTTAAGTAAATATTAATAAACCATTATATTAATAAATTATTATCACAAAAATTGAGTGGCGTCCAACAAAACAAATGCATTACTGGTTATACCTACGGATATATTTCTGCCTCCCTTGCGACCTGAAAATCAATGAGTTCTCAATTACAGTAAGTTTCTTAAGTTTGTACACCTCACTGAGCTAGACCGTAGCGCAATTTACCTAATTTTTTATTTGTTATATCGTAAATAGATGCTGAATAGCGTTTAATGTATTAACTTCAGGGGAAATATAGGATACAATGTTAGCAATGTCATCAGTTCATCACATATCTCTTGAGTAATAATATTTTTTTCATTTATAGATGAATTAAATATAGATGAATTAAATCTCCAAAGATTTAGATTTTAAAGACATACTTACTTTATCTATTTTAAGGAAATTGTTTAAGACGTTCAGAAAATAAAACGCTGTCATTTTTTATTTGATCGAACCTTTCTTCGATTTTTATTAATGCAGTGTCTAATGTCACAAAACAAAAATTAATTTTAAATAAGTCTCATCTTTGCTCTCTTAATCAAATGATCGTTTCTTCGTTCGAGATCTAATAGTACTAAGTGGTAGAAATAAACGGTCGCAATCGATATTCTTAGCAATATTTCTGCCTCTTCTAAAATATTCTTAAATCCTTTAAAAGGCCTAATATCGTGTAGATACGCCTTAGTTTGTTTCAGTAATAACATAATATTTAATAAATCAGTACTTGTTTCCTGCATTGTGTTGCTTACGACGTTGATTTTGACTAAAAGGTTATATCATATCACTATGGAAGATATGTACTTAAAAGACTTAATTTTTAACAGTAAAGAATTTTCCACCTAGTGCATCAGAATCTCTTGTGTTATAGAATACAGCGTATAAAAAGCAGCATGTATTTTATCTAAATTGTGTCTAAGAGCTTTTAATGCATCGATTCTGCTTTCC
>JARFJB010000650.1:0-110000 GCA_036346205.1 Vesta saturnalis | reverse complement strand
TAACAAGACAGAAACTGCAAAGTTATATTTGATATCATACTATTTGAGATAAGATATGAATATGTGATAGCATAGTTTACATGATATGAGATTTTCTTTACGTTTGTAATTTTACTCCACGTATTTGTAATTTATAAATTTAAATTAAAGCGCAATTGAAGCCATACGGGATTTTAGCTAAAAGGCGAAAAAATGGATAAATAAAAGCTTTACAAGTAAAGTTTGCAACAATCTACCGTAGGATTTGGGCGCTTTTATAAAATATTTTTAAAACTTTCAGTATTTTTATACAGAATTTTCTTTTTATTATGTATTAATCAATGTTTCTTATCTTAAAACAAACAGCGGTATGTTAAATACTGAGATAAAGGAACAAATCAAAATAGTGCTAGGTATGCCACCAACTTTACTCTTCTATAAGTATCGACAGAGGAGCGTGCTGTAAATATGCAAACATTAGCCTGGGGGATGTAAAAGTAAGGTTAATCTACAAATTTTAATAAACATTTGTTTTACAGAAATTTATAAAATAAATGTTATTATTCATTATAATATAAAATCCAATCGCCTTGTCTTTCGTGCAAGTCCCTCAATTATTTCGTCGTCAGAAATGGTTACTTCCCTACGAATTGACATCATTGCAAGTCCATTAAGACTGTTCTGTGAGGTTGAATTTCTAAGATAGGTCTTCATTCGTTTTAAAGTCGAAAAGGTTCTCTCCGGGGTGGATGATTGACAGAGTACAGGGTGGCCGACCAAGAATGATGTATCTGGCAAACTATCCATCGTAGAGGCTTGCGCAAAAAAAAGTTATTACTAAAACGGCCAATACAAAAACCTGGAAAATATTTTCATGTTTTTGAAATGGCCGCTAGGGGGCGTAACTGCAATCTTGAATCTAAAAAAGTGATATTTCTGTGAATTCTGCTATATTAACCTAATAAGAGAATAACTGATCTTTGAAGTCGAGGATAATCTGAACTTCTTTGTTTGGCACTTTTTGACGTATCTATAAAAATAAAGTGGTAGGGGGTTTTCGAAGGTTTCCTTAAATCACCTCACGTATCTTCGAAATGGCTAATCCGATTTTAACAAACTTGAGCGCGCTGAAAAGAGCTTTTCTTGGGCTACAAATGTTAAAATAATTGAAGTTTTGTTAGTTTCACATGTCGCTAGAGGGCTTTGTTCGACATTCCGACGGAAACGGTTAATTTCCGCAAAATTGGTATGACTTTCTTTTCATGAACAAGTAGCTAAATGATGCCTAAACAATCTCGCGAAAACCGCATCTCCCTTTTTCCTAACCTAAAATATCGAACAAAGAAAACTTTATCCGAAAATCCCTTCAATTTTTTTTTAACTATATTTTTCTGGAATTGTTTCCATTATGTAAGTTGTGGCCCTAAAAAGGACTGATTTAATTGAGGAAGGTTTTTAATGCCCCTGTAAATGCTCGAAATGCTGACCATCACGCTCTATACATTGCTGAAGCCTCTCATGACTAGATAAAACTGCAGCTTCAATTTCGGCTCTCGGTATGTTACGTATTGCGTTACGAACCCGATTTTTCATATCTTCTCTAGTAGTAGGTTGAGTCCGAAACACGATATCCTTTAAGCGCCCCCATAAATAAAAATCGAGCAAGTCTGATCGGAGGCCATGGAAACAGACTTCCTCTTCCAATCCACCGCTGTTGAAATACTGCATTAATATGCTCGCACATTAATAGCAAAATGTGCTGAGCAACCATCCAACTGCAAAAACAATTTTTGCCTTGTTTCCAGAGGCACATCTTCCAACAAGAACGGTAATTGATTGGCCAAAAAGCCAAGAAATACATTGTCATTTGGGGGTTGCGCGAAAAAATAGGGCCCAATAATTCTGCCTCCCAGTATGCCACACCATACATTTAAACTCCAACGTCCTTGGCGCTGAACTTCACGCAACGAATGGGCATTTTCTGCAGACCAATAATGCATATTGTGCAGATTGACTCTCCCGTCACCACTGAAGGTGGCTTCATCGGTCCAAAGAATTTGAAATAAAAATTCTCTATTTTCGCGTATCATGCCTAACATCCGATGGCAATAGTCTAACCTTCAATCAAAATCTTCCTCTTTCAAGGCCTGATGAAAAACGACATGATACGAGTGCATTCTTAAAGTAATTAAAAAAAGTTTAAACGAATACCTATGTATTTTTATGGCCATTAGAACTTACTTATGGTCCTTCAAAATATTTTGAACCGTTGTCCGTGATATGCCCAACTCAGTGGATAATGATCTTGTGCTAACATGAGGATTTTGTTCAATATAGCCCAGTACACGGTTAATATTTTCTTGTGTTCTTCCAATTCTTTGCCCTTGAAATGTAGGCCGAAAACTACCAATGCTTCGTAAGCTCGCCACTAATCGGCGAAAAACTCTTACATCGCAAGGACGTCGATTTGGATATCAATCCGGGTAAAGTTTTTTAGCGACTACGGCATTCTGAAGACATTCAAAATAAATCGCAAGCATATCAACAGCTTCATTATTCGTAAAACGCATTTTGAAAGCACAACTTTTTAGTTTTAGTGATGACACTTTTGCTAGAAATATCTGCAAAAGTGTCATCACTAAAACTAAAAAGTTGTTCGAACAACGAAAATGCAATGAACTAGCTACATCTCCTTTAGGCAGTCGTAAATTTTGGTCTTTAGCAAAAGCCATTAGTTAAAACTTTCGAACATCTTCATTTCCCCCCCTGACTTCTATTGACGGATCGGTAGTTGCTGATTCTGTAGACAAAGCCAACGTTTTTGTGGATTTGTTTGCATCAAACTATTGTCTCAATGATTCTGGAAAAGATGTGCCCTAGTCAACTCTTCTTCATACGTTATGAAACCAATTCATTTTCGGTACAAGCTCTTGGAATCGATCATCAGTAGGCTTGATCTCAATAAGGCGACTGGCCCAGACGGTATTCCAACTATTGTCTTAAAGAAATGTTCCCCGAATTAGCACCAGTCTTATCTAAGCTCTATACGATCTCTATATCTTCTAGGGAATTCCCTTTATCATGGAAGTTAGCAAATGTTCAACCTATTCCCAAAAAGGTGATAAGACCGATCCTCAAATTACAGACCAATTGCCATCACTTCCATTTTGTCTAAAATCATGGAAAAGCCATCAATCAGCAACTGCTCACGTTCCTTGAAACTAACAAACTCCTTAGTGATCACCAATATGGGTTTAGGCAAAGTCGTTCAACAGGTGATCTTCTTTCATATGTGACCCAAGTTTGGAACAATACAGTAGAGCAGTCCGGTGAAACAGTTGTAGTCGCTTTAGATATCTCAAAGGCATTTGACCAAGTTTGGCATAAGTGTTTACTTGCCAAACTCATCTCGTTTGGGTTAAATGATACGCTCATCAACTGGGTTTCTAGTTTCCTTGATAAAAGACGAATACGTGTCGTAGTTGATGGCTTTTTTTCAAAAGAAGTTAGCATTAACGCGGGCGTACCACAGGGATCCGTTATAGCGCCTACACTTTTTCTGCTGTACATAAACGACCTTAGTTCTTCAACAACTAACCCCATCCATTGCTTTGCTGACGATAGCACTCTTCACTGTAGTTCATCTCAGTCTACTCATAGTGATAATCCACCTTCTATGTCAAATCAAGAAATTAGATCTGAAATGGCAAATTCAATCAACAAAGACATTCAACGTATTCTCGAATGGGAAGCAATAATCTAGTTAAATTTAATGCTAACAAAACTCAGTGTTGCCTTATGTCCGCCAAAAAGATCGATCATTTCCTGTTGTAAGTATGAATGGCTCAGTTCTTAAGTTTTCAGACTCTATTACTCTGTTGGGTATGACTGTATCCTCAAATTTCTCATGGGTTGATCATCTTCTGTCAGCTACCAAAACAGCTGCTCGTAAAATAGGCTTTTGTACAGATCTAAACAGTACTTTACCTCTCGACAACTCCTTCTGCTGTATAAGGTCCAAATTCGGCCTCATCTGGAATATAATTCTCACCTTTGGGTTAGTGCTCCCCAATACGCTCTCGATATCGTTCATTCAAAAGAGAGTGATTAGGCTGATAAATGACCCGTCCTTAACTTCTCACATACAGTCCCTTGAGCATAGAAGGATGGTTTCAGTTCTTTCTTTGTATTATCGTTATTACAACGGCTATTGTGCTGCTGAATTATATTCTTTCATACCATCTCCGGCTATCTTTGCGAGAAACACTCGGTTCGCTCATTCACATCATCAGTATGCAGTACAAATCTCCACTTGTCGTACCAAACGGGCGCAATCCACATTTTTCTACACGGCTTCTAAACTCTGGAATGATCTCCCTAGTTCTTGTTTTCCTCTCACTTATGATATGAGAAAATTTAAGGTAGCTGTTCATAGGCATCTATTGGCAATTCATTATCCCTCTATCCATCCTCCTAAGTGTTCCTGAGTGCTTTAGCACGATAGGCCTTATTCAGCCTGTTCAGGTCCACAATCATAAAAAAAAAAAACAAAAAACAAAAATTGCTCAAAGTAACGCGAAAGTATTGACTACTGTTGACAATTTGAGATTTATGTATGTTTTGTTTAAGTATGTGTTTCCATTGCCTGCTTCTATTAATTGTATTTTTCGTATATATCCATAGTGAATATGCATTTAAACAAACAAGAAATAGGCCTTTCGTATAACTTTTAGCATTGCTTATTTGCTCGTCGTAATTTCAAAAGGGGTGATTTTTATTCTGGTGTATAAATTTACAAACATCTAAAATCGCAATTTCTAGGTAACTTGTTCAGCCATTCAGAGGCGAAATTGAAGCTGCAGTTTTGTCTACTCATAAGAGGCCTCAGAAATGCATAGAGTGTGATGGTCAGCATTTCGAGCATTTACGGGGGCATTAAAAACCTTCCTCCTTTAAATCGGTCCTTTTTAGGGCCACAACTTACATAATAGAAACAATTCCAGAACAATATAGTTAAAAAAAAAAAAATTTTAAGGGATTTTCGTATAAAGTTTTCTTTGGCCGATATTTTAGGTTAGGAACAAGATATCTCAAATGCGGTTTTCGCGAGCTTGTTTAGGCATCATTTAGCTACTTGTTCATGAAAAAAAGGTCATACCAATGCCATGAATTTTTTTGCGAAAATTAACCGTTTCTTGAATGTCGGAAAGTCTAGCGACGACATGTAAAACTAACAAAACTTCAATTATTTTAACATTTGTAGTCCAAGAAAAGCTCTTTTCAACGCGCCCAAGTTTGTTAAAATCGTATTAGCCGTTTTGAAGGTACGGGGGGTGATTTAAGAAAACCTTTGAATACCCCCCACCACCTTATTTTTATAGATACGTCAAAATGTGCCAAACAAAAAAAGTTCAGATTATCCTCGACTTCAAAGATCAGTTATTTTTTTATTAGGTTAATATAGCAGAATTCACAGAAACATCACTTTTTTAGATTCAAGATTGCAGTTACGCCCCCAACGGCCATTTCAGAACCATGAAAATGTTTTCCAGGTTTTTGTATTGGCCGATTTAGTAATAACTTGTTTTCCGCGAGCCTCTACGATGTATAGTTTAGTTTCCCAGGTACAGTACGTTACATTCTTAGTTGGTCACCCCGTACAAAATATTAATAATAATTTAAAAACATTTGGGTACGTTTGTTGATTACAAAGTTCCAATTGTGCTGTCAGGTTGCGATGACGCACCCTGTATGTAGGATGTTATAATGACGTGTATTACGTGTTCTGAGCACGAGTGTATTGAGTTTGAACGAAAAAAAAAATTTTTTTTGTGTGTATATAATGTATGTGGGTGTATGATACGCCACTGGAAATTTACGAGAAATATTATACAGTATGTAAATGCGTGTATTTGAATGTTATATAGACTTTAGTGTTGGAATAATTAGATTCTGATGAATGTAAATGTGAAAAGAAATTTGTCTATGGGACGATAATGCTTTCCACTGTATTGCTTCTGTTTTGCTGATGATAAAGAAAGGAATGTTTGAAGATAAATGAGTAATCTTGGTTAGAAAATGTGAAGAATAAGTGTGGAATGTTTTAGAAAATATGTAGAGAAAGATTGGGTATGTTTAAGTGTTAATTTCCGAAGGGTTTTGTAATGTTGTGCAATTGTTTTAAGAATACGTGTATGTATATGAGATTCGAGACCTTAGACGGTGCTGATTTTTGCAAATGTTGCGGAAGCAGATTGAGCGCAGGTTCGAGATAAATGTTAAAAGTTGCGTAATGATTCAGAGGGGCTACTGAATGAATGTAATGACGAAAAATGATTTCTTCATGAAGTAATTGTAAAATTTGTAAGTAAGAACAAATATGGCGATGTATTGTAATTACACGCGTGCTTGTATAGAGGGAAGCAGCTGTTGGAAGTATGACATTTTGAGTGAATACTATTGGAGAATATAACGCGGAAGGAAGACATGTTTAAAGATGGATGACTGAAGTTATAAATAGGGAAGTCAGAGATTGACGAGTCTGTTAAGCTTTTTCGTTTTGGCTGTTGGTGAGAGACGCGCACGCGAGTTAGTGTGGTAGACTGTGATGATGTTGGAGTATGTTTGTGAATTTTAATGAGGCAGTAATTGTTTAAACAACTGCGTTACCCGAAAGGGGATGAATCGTAAAAGACGTTCATAAACAAAACAATAAGTAAAATTGAAGTTGAAGGTAAAAATTAGTTTGTTTATTTTCAAGAAAATAATAGTGCGTAAGCAGATTTGAATAAAGATAACAGTTGTTATGTTAAAGTATTAAGTGCGGCGCGTGTCCTTGTAACGAGATTCAGCTAAAAGTATTTATGAGACCACCTGTTAAGTAAACGAAGCGTTCGTTGTAGATTAAGCCAAAGTTTAAGTAAAGTTATATGACATTGAAAGTTTTATTTGTATAAGGGACTAATTTGGTGTAAAAGGTTGCAAGAAATTTTAATAGGCAACCGAAGGTGTACCGTTATTACGTGTTTGTGGGAGTAATAACCTTGCATTGTGAATTACTCGCGAGTGCACAGAGGAATAAGTTTTGTTGGGCATTTGTAATGTGCTTCAGGCAATTTTAAGGAATTACCAATGGACTACATATAATTGGTTTACGGAAGAAAGAAGAAAGAAAAGCCAAGGATTTATGGACAAATTTGTTAAGTAAGAAATTAGATTAAGGAATTTTATGAACACATTTAAGCCCGATTATCTTTTTGGTAGTTTATTTGCTTATAGT
The DNA here is from genome assembly GCA_036346205.1 of Vesta saturnalis. Taxonomy (NCBI): domain Eukaryota; kingdom Metazoa; phylum Arthropoda; class Insecta; order Coleoptera; family Lampyridae; genus Vesta; species Vesta saturnalis. Next base: position 102,742 of record JARFJB010000650.1, on the reverse strand, counting down.
TGTTTAAATGATTAAATAGTTTTGAATGGAAGAGATAATCGTTCTTGAGTCGTATTGTATGGTTTGTTTTAGTAGTAAGATTGCAAAGTGGTAGTGACGTGTGGTTTTGATTTTCAACCACGCTGATCTAATTTATGTAAATATTTGTGTTTTTGTTTATTTTATGCAGGACAATATATATTTATTGTTAAATGTTTTATTCTGTTGTTTATTTAACCAGGTGGATTACAAAATTTTTATGTCAGTTTCATTAGAGCAATGCACTATTAACAGATCAGCTGTTGTCTTAAAAATTTCATTAAGTATAATAAAAAGATGGAGTTTTGAAATCTTAAATGTTTACGAGTGTCAACTACGAATCAAAAGTAAAGTAAATTTAAAAGATATCGTTCATGTTAGGAATTTTAAAAATTAATTACCGTTCATTGAATGAATTTGAGTGATAAATTTTATTTTGGAAGTTTTGGTATACGAGGTGTATTCAAAAAGTTTTTAATAACCTGGGTAGTACTAAATTTATTTGAGTATGAGTTGAATTGTTTGGACGAGTGTTTGTGTTAGAACCTTTGTATATGAGTTTACCGAGTAAGCACAATCCTACTTTCCACAATCAAGTAGGGTTAATTAACATCCAGCTTAAGACAATTATATTAACAAAGTTTCGATTGTGGTGGCGCCTAGAGACATATTTTCCCGAATTGAGCTATTTGAATGTAAGTGTAAGGTGTTTGAGCATATCAATCATTCATTTTACTTATTATTTCGACCACGCCGATCTCCCTGTTAGCTGGCTTGGCAACCCGCTTACATTAGTAAGCCTACACGACGCCTAGTGCGGTTTGGACGTGTAACAGTGCTAAAGCTTGACGATTATTCTTAATTTCTAGAACAGTGCTATTTAAATGTTAAAAATGTTAAATGTTTTAATTTCAGATTTTAAAATAATTTTAGGTATATCGGGTATACTTAAAATTCGTTCAGCTCGACGCTCTCCGAAACTTCTGTTTCTTCTTCTGATGAAAAGGTCATAAATTTCTGGAAAAATTTTTATGGTTAGTAAATCTTTCATTTAGTTAGTTAATAAAGAATCAATAAATGGCACGCAAAGGGTAATCATAAAATAGTTGAAGACTAATGATTCCAGATCTGGATTGTCCGAAACCACAGGATTCGCTCGATTTTTTTGTCGTGAAACTATTTTTAATTTTATCTCGGTGCCAATACTTGAAGCAAGAACCTAAAATTTATATGAAGTATAAAAACAACAACAATACGTCATGTAATACTGTGTCCAAAAAATAAGGTGACATTTGGATTTAAACTTCCGCACAAAATGAATCGGTAAAATTCTAAATTGTTTTGAGGTTGGTACAACTGTCCTTGACATCTGTGTGAAATCTCACGTCAAAATATTCATTAGTGTTTGAGTTATACTTGGTTGTCTACATTAAAAAAAGCGCACTCGGCGATTTTAACAATGTCTGAATTTGTTGAGTAAAGAATTTGCATTAAATTTTGATTGTGCATCGAATTTTCCGCTGCCAATTCGTTGAGAATGGCGCAGAAGGCTTTTGATGGCAAGGTATGTCGAAAACAATGTTTACAAGTGGTACAAAGAGTTCCAAGAAGGCCGAAAACGTGTGGAAGACGAAGAGCGACCGAGACGACCATCAACGTTTTCCGATGAAGACCGTCAATTAACTTGTAGAGAGCTTGCTGATATGGTAGACATCTCGAAAAGTTCGGTCTATACCACCGTAAAAGATGTTTTGGGCCTCAAACGAGTCAAATCTCGATTGGTACCAATTTGTTCGAAACAGAGCATCGTGTTAGCATCTGTGAAACAATATGCTTTCTGACTATCAGGACCTAATGAAACACATCACAACTAGAGATGAGACTTGGATTTATACATATAAGCCGGAAACAACTGCCAATTCAAGCGAATATCGTGCGAAAGGTGACGCAAGACCAAAAAAACCGCTTTTTTTACCAAGTACCTGTAGTTTCCATTTAATTTTTGGCAAAGATGACGACTTTATAGCTATGTTACTACACAAAACTTAAGCTACATACGTACAAAAAGAGAATAGTTAAGCAATAAGAAGAATCTAAAGTCGTGAAGGCTCAATCGTATTTATTTTGTAGGCAATATTACCTTTCTCTAGAAAGGACCACGCCAGGAATCCAATTCCCACAATTAGTCGAAAGAAAAGAATCATAAATTAATTAAAAAATCTGTAATGTTTGAGTAATTCAATATAATTAATTAGTAATTCAAGAAAAGACATATGAATAATGTTAGGGGTATTCGCGTTATCAACAAACTTAATTAAATTACAATACTTAATTGATACGTGACCTAACCGAATGCCGTGTAATTAATCTAAGCCGAATACGTTGTACTGATCCTGTTGCAAGCACTTGCGACGCACCCTGTACCTACGATCTCTAAAAGCGATCGATTTTGTTCCTGCCGACAAAGGTAGTACTACTGTTATTTTAAATACTGCATTAGAATAGCCCAGAATAGCCGCCATTTTGTTTTTTGTGACGTCATAGCCCCACACTGGAGTGGTAGCCGGGGTGGGGCGAGGCGTGGGGTCTAGAATAGGTCCGGCTTCTTTTGGGGGTCGTTTTCCAACCCCTGGGCGGGATTTAGCCCCTGATTAAGGTCCTTTTGGCAATATTAAGAGCCTTTATAGCGGTCTAATCCCTTTCTTAATGGTGTTGGAAGCCCCTATGTTGTGGTCTAGCGGTCATTTTGTCGGCGTTAAGTTGGGGGGTTTAAGGCCCTTATGGCTTCATTAAGGCGTGGCTACACCCACTTCCTTCTGACTGGTCCTTACCCCACTACTCAGTAGCTGTGCTCTGATTGGAGGATTAATTCTCTGCGTTTTGATTGGTTATGGCGAGAAATTTGAATCTAATAAGGGGGCCTAATGCTAACTTGTAAGACAGGTGTAGGGCTTCGCAAGTTTTTCCGGAGCCTTCGCCCCCTTGTCGTGATCGGAACTTGTTCGGGGCCTCCGTGCATTGTCGAGACCCGATTGGCGGGAAATTTGAATCTAACAAGGAGCCTAAAGCTTACTTGTAAGGTAGGTGTATGGCTTCGCAACTTACTCTCGAGGCTTCGCCTCCTTGTCGTTATCGGAACTTGGTCATGAATCGAGTTCAGTATCGTCTTCAGAGAATGTGGTTACGTGATAAGATTAAGAAAATGAGGACAATTGGATAATACAATAGTGCGGAACATTTCCTGTGATTATTCATCCCATGTGTGTTTTGAGACGAGTAGGGAGATTTTTACCCGTTTTTACAAACCCATATGTTAATAGATCATAATAATCATCCGCTTCAAGTAAAACTCAATTTCATTCGGAGTGAAAAATCAGGGTTTGCGAGGATTCAAAATATGTGATCCGGAATTTTTAATTGTCTTCATTATACAAGAGTATGTGGTAACTTATCTGTAATTTCTTCAAGTACTACACAAGATATTTTAAATCTTTTTGAGCAATCACCATTAGGGTGCAAAAGTATAGTAATCATTTGACTCGAGAATGTGATTGAGAAATTTTATAAATTATATATACTATAACCTAATTTGTTAACTAAATTTTGAGTCCTGAAGGACTTTTGACTTCCACGATCCATAAGTATTCTAACTTGAACAGGTTCATTTTGTTTTGAGTAGATAGTAGCTTGTACTGTAGCTAAAAGTACATGATAAAGCTGAAATCCTATTTGAACTACATCGTTGATCATTCACTTGATCCAGAGCTAAAACTTCACGTCTTAGCAATGTCTTTAAATAATAGAATTTTTCAACATTTGTAAATTGACTATTTTTATTAAGAAGCGAGGTGAATAGATGAAAAAATGTTTCCTATTTAGAAATATTACCAGAGAATTGAGGAACATTAATTTGCGGCAATTTTTTTTTTTTGGATGACAGTAACATGCTATATTGTCTTTGAAAAGTGTCACTGTCAGAGAAAATGTTCTTTTGATCAAAATATTTGTTTGCAACCTCGTCCTTATCCTCAGGATCTGTCTGATCCTCTATATAAATTAAATAATTTTCAATTTCATCTTGAGCCGTATTAGGTGTATTTTGTAAATGCATCTTGCTAAACGTCTTCGCTTGGCTTAAATTTATTGGTATCATTTTTAATACCTTTATTTTGCAAAATCCAACTTGAGGGACAAAACCTCCGGTGGCCTAGCGACCATTTTGTCTGGATTAAGAGAGGTTTAGGTCTAGATAAAGCCCTTACGGCTTCATTAATACGAGGTTTAGACTAAACCACACCCATTCCTTTTACCTGATTAATTTAGCCCAACCCGCTGGCTGCTGAATAGCCCTTACCCTCACTACTCACCAGCTGTGCTCTGCTAGGAGGTCTAAGTCTCTACATTGCTTACGGCTGGAAAATTTAAATTTTTATTCTAATAAGAGTACTAATGTTAACTTGTAAAACAGGTATAGGGTTTCGCAACTTGCTCTCGAACCCTTGGTGTGTTTAAGTCTATGCATTCTGTTTGGTTGTGGTGGGGAATTTGAATTTGTATTCTAATAAGAGGCAATAGTTCTAGCTTGTAGAATAAGTATAGGTCTTCGGAACTTGCTCTTGGGCCTTCGCCCCTTGCACTAAAAATTTGAATTAAAGTTACTAAATTTACTATAATTTGTTTGGGACACCATCTACCGGTGTACGGACTAATAATTGTTTTCTATTAACAATATAAACGGTAATAAAAAGACAAAGGATTTTTTAAAAATAATAATTTATTATAGGTAACACTATTTTAAGAATACATCCCATGTATCACTATCAACAGCATTTTCCTTATTTGATAGATTTTCTGTTAGCTCTTCCTTCTCATTGGACTTCTCGGTGTCTGTAAAAGATGAAAGTTTTATTAATAATGATTTATTATAGGTAATGTTATTTTAAGATTACATCTCATGTAACATCAACACAACATCTGTCTTACCCGGTGAATCTTCTTACACAGCCTCCTTTTCACTACTAACATTAACTAGGTCACCGTGCTCAGGTATATCTTCCTTATTCTCGTTCTTCACGACTGGATAATCTCCAGGTATTGTTATGCAATAGTATTAAATAGCATTAAATCCTCAAAATCTAGAATACCAGCGATTGTGGACTCATAGCAGGATGAATTCATTGTTAGCGGTACGCAACTTGAACGTTACTAATGTAAAAACGGTGATGTTATTTTAATTTATGCTTACCATTACATGACCTTGACTACGGGTGAAAGTTTACCTACTGAACACTGCAATTGGGCAGCCAAAGAAAGCCATACAGAGTAATTCACACGGAGTAACGCACACACATAGACATACGCACGCTCGCAAACACACACGCACGCACGCACACACACACACACACACACACACACACAAAACCTAAAACAAAAGACAGGTATAGTGTATTACAGGCTAAAAATATAACTAAAAATTAAAAAGGCTAGAACGTAAAAGATAGGGAGTTGGGATAAGGATGGTCACGTGGCTGCAGAACGGGATTTTAAAGACTGCGGCACGACCGTAAAGCTATGTGCGAGCCACGTACTCGTAAGGAAGCGTGTCATAACCATCCTCCTTTCGACGACGCTTACTGTACTGCACCTGATAAGTCTTGCCTTGATAAAACTTCATATTCGGAGGTTCTATACCGTCTAACAGTAGAGCCTTTAGTGTATCAAAATTAATAAGTTGAGAATCTTTACAATTAAAGGTGATGCCCTTAGCTTTGCAAAAGGTTGCGTATTCATTTTTAAGTGTAGAGAACACCTTGTACTCGTAATTCTTAGGACCTCCACTTACGAACTCCGTGATTCCACTCCCGACTCCATAGGCATCCACCTAATCGGCCATGTCGCCCAGAAAATCACCAGTAGATAGAGCCCACTCATCAGAAATTTGCGTAAAAATCACGGAGTCTGTATCAAAGTAGAGAACCCGTTCGGAAAGCTTTTCCAGGTAACTGTACAACACCAGGCGAGAATTGGCGGTTATATACGCTGCCAAGACGTCATTGACAGTATTGAGCTGTTCTACTCCATTATCGGGTCTAATCCAGTTGCCTACCACAACTTCCTCGTTTACGAGTAAAATGGACTGGACCTCCTTTGAAGGATCGACCATTATTTTGAAAAATTAGTGCGATTCGGAAATAATGCTGGTTTGTGTTAAATTCTCTCTCTGACCAAACTTACCCCAAAATGAATTTAAAAATAATTTTGAAACGTATCTAAGCCCAGGATTAGCGCAAGTTTTGTTTTTGTCCAATTGGACCCCCCTCCCTTTCCAAATATTCGCGGATGTATCGATCCTTCGTTTCGTCGTCGTTGCACCACGAATGCCAGTCCGAGCACGTTTGTTTGATCTTGAGAAGTTATAGACGTAACCCGAGAAAAGACCCCGCTCATACTAGCCCTGTCGTATAGGCGAACCTCGTACTCCCACACTTCTAAGACTCGGTACCCCAATTCTATAGCCTTTCGAAGTTCGTCCGCCACGTAAATTTACGTTCGTCCTGCGTATGTGTGCAATCATGCTGGAACATGGTTCCAGCACAGGTTCTACACAAGACGAACATTAATTTACCGTGCATTTTAAGAGGTAGGGAAGGATGGTACAAATCTGATGGTGGGAGCACACTACACTTCACAAGGACAGTGTTTAAGCGAGGTTTAAGCACTCGGCACCTATGTGAAGTGTAGGATACGCCACCGGATATTTGGCGTATTTGTTCATGTAGGGGTATAGTGAAGAAACATCCAAATACCTGATTTGTATACCTTGTTCTGCCTTATAATACGACTTAACCGGATTAGTACGACCTCCGAAAAAGCTATCGCGGGGATTCAGAGGTGACTGATTGAGCACGTTGTTTGAGTTAACAAAGTCTGTTGCATTCCGATTTTGTTCCAAAAATGACCAAAATTCACATTCCCAAATGTCTATCAAATCATAGTTAAAAGAATGTATTCTGTGTGATGTTGCTTTCATCTTCTCACGACACAAAAACATTGTATTAGGCTCACGTTTACTATTACCAGCTTGATGGAGGTAACACCTTTCACAACCGTGGAAAAAGCAACCGTGAAACTGGTGTACGGTGTTTGTGTCGTGACAAAACCCGTCAACAAGGATACCTTCCCTTAACCGTACTTCCCGGCATGTTGAATACGTCTGCCTTCAGAATGCTCGAGCTGAAGACGCCATTGAATAGCAAACCTTGACTGATTGTCACCCTATCTGTATCCACCAGCGATCGTGCATCATACTCTAAATGGGTAGACTTTGTTTTCCTCAACAAACCTCCTCCAAAAAACTCAAGGCAGTATTTTCTAAGGATACTCACGTCTTCCACACAATATCGCACTATTTCGGTTTTGAAATTAAAATGCCCGCCCTTTGCAATTTCGTCATCGTATCACTTTATAAAATCTGCTCGAGCTCCGAAAAATATTTTACCGAAACCGTAAAAGTTCATGGGTGATAAAACGCCATCATAATACTGTTTTTTCACAGTGCTGAATAGGTGAGGGAAGTGGCCTTTTGAGCCGGGAAGGTTGAAGGGTTTAGGGAGTTTGGTTAGGGCCATAGGTAGGAAATCAATGAAATTTATGTTATTGTCACAGATGAGGGAAATGATTTTAGTGCCGTTAGATAAGATTTTAGGATTCTATGCAGAGGGATTCTTAAGGATTTCTTTATGGATAAACTGGCTGTCATAGGATTTGGAGTTATGAGCTAGATCAACGTTGGATGTGCGTTTCTTGACTAAGGATGAAATCTAGGAATGTAATTCGGGAGAATGTGTGCTGGCATTGCCCACAACGCCCGCAATCATTCTCAATATCGAGATCGGTATTAATGCAGTGGTTACAGACATGCTGGGCAACGCACAATGTAGGAGTATGGATGAAATTATTACTAATGTTAGTAGGTGTATCTTGGCGGCACTCGAGTTTCTTCGAGTCCGCCGTGCTTTCGGACATATAACAGAAATGACAGACAGGTTTCTCGGATTTACAAGTAACAGGTTACAGGCAAAACCGCAATTATCAGGCATCTTATCCTTCCATACACTCTTTAAACAAGTGCGACTACGTTGGACTGCGTTAAAAATCCTCCGATTAAACTGTTGATTACATTATAATGTCCAACTTCAAAAATTAAATTTAATACCTTACGCTTATGGTTTCTTGGCCCCTCAAAATAAAGCGTCTGACCTAATCTGTAGTTATATACAACTCTAGTGTAATTTGTTAAATAATCTTGAAAATTGTTGAATATGCTCAATATTGCCCCCGTTATTTAAATTGACATTAGCAACAGCGCATAACGTTTGCGTCCTCTGATCCAGGATCCGACGACCTATTTTAAGGTAGGTCAATTGAAGTTCCTCCTCGGCTAAAGCTATGGCCACCGCTAATGCTCTCCCTAAACATAAATTATCACTATTTTTGATACTTATAATGACTTTTTTACATTCGCAAAACTGTGTAAAACTAACCTCCGTCATATGCTCCCTACCATAACCCCCCGGTAAAACAATACTGTGTACTTGCAAATTCAACGTATCGTTATTAAACAAACTTACATTGCTCTGTAATATCTTCTACAGCGTAGCCACCATCACGGTGGAGCTCAGCTGGTCTGCACGTCTGAATGAAAACCCTAGAGGCTTATAGGGGCAGTTGTCATTGGTAATCACCACCACAACCCTGTCTGATGGGTTAAATCCTGTACATACTTGAGATAATAATGCATCTAACGATCCCCGAAACAAAAATGTAAAATTAGTAAACCTTACTACAAAAAAAAATTTATTATTGCATACTATAAGCCATGTAATTGGTAATTGATCGTCATCAGCATCTTTAAATTTAAATACAACTTTTTTTGCTGTGGTGTTGAATTTCTTAATATATTTTTCCCCTGTAAATACTGTTTTAAAATATTTATTATCAATAGATGCGTCGCCACCACCACCACTGCCACCATATAAGAAATCTGTTAAGCCTCTTGCAACCTGTAACTAAAAATACAGATTAAGTTACGAAAATATAGGCCCTAGTTTTTAAATACATTCACTTAATTATTTGTTTGTACTTACGTTTTCTCATGTAGACGGCTGCTGAATAACGGACACCATCATGGGATGAAGATGTTGACGGCTTCTAAAACAATACAAAGATTAAAGTTGCGTAAACATTTAAATGTGCTATATTTATGCATTTTATAAAAAGAATTCTACTTACAGCGTCACATCCAACGTTTTTTCCACCATCGAGAGTATCGCCACCAGCACGCCCTTCAATTTTAGCTAAAATCTGCAATGATAACGAAATATGAAGAATAATTTAAAAACTTTAAGCAGTCACTAACTCGGCTTGGATCTTTTGCATTTTGGCCCGTAGCTTTTGAAAGCGTTCACGGGCGTTACAGTTTCACCACCAACAACACATAACAGACAATAATGTGGTAATACATCACCACGTCGTCATTAGTCGACAGTCCACTCTCGGAGATGTTTAAAAGGGTTGAAATTGATAAACTCGACCTTATAACACAGTTTAGCGCAAAGTATAAACTGAAAGTGAAGGTGGAGAGTGGTTCATTGGTTTTATATGCTTGGCCTAATCACCCAAGGTCATTTTTCGTAAAACCGGTTTTAGATAGGAAAAACAAGTTGCGTGAACAATGTGACGTTAAATGCCCCTTTCACATCCCTTATATTTTCCTAATTAGCCAAGTTTCTAAAACGTCTTAGAAAGTTGTATAGATAAGCTTTGTGTTATGCGTTAAATAAATTTAATAAACATCTTAAAAAAAGCGCTTCAAAAAGTAAATTCAAATACGAGCAATGTAATTAGATGACGCTAAAATAGTTTTAACACCCAAGCTAAAAACACACAATTAACAAAATCCTATATGACTAATGTAATTAACCAACACATAGCGAGCTAGTTTCACTGTTCATCTTAAAAACGCACTTTTAAGTATCAAATTCAGGTATGTCCAATGTACTAGGCTGAACCTAGCGCAAATAACTTTAATGAACACCTTAAAACACCGTTCAAATAATCAATTCAAATGTCTCTAATGTAATTATGCAATACATTTGCGAAAAATAAATTGAAAGCCTACCTTAAAAACACTTTACATGTAACAAATTTCAAATACAATGTTACACGTCCAAACCGCACTAGGCGTCGTGTATGCTTACTAATGTAAGCGGGTTGCCAAGCCAGCTAACAGGGAGATGGGCGTGGTCGAAATAATAAGTAAAATGAATGATTAATATGCTCAAACACCTTACACCGATATCCAAACAGCTCAGTCCGGGAAAATATGTCTCTAGGCGCCACCACAATCGAAACTTTGCTAATATAATTGTCTTAAGCTGGATGTTAATTAACCCTACCTGATTGTGGAAAATAGGATTGTGCTTACTCGGTAAACTCCTATACGAAGGTTCTAAAACAAACACTCGTCCAAAACAATTCAACTCAAACTCAAATAAATTTAGCACTACCCAGGTTATTAAAAACTTTTTGAATACACCTCGTATACTAAAATATCCAAAACAAAAATTATAATACGGTAGCTGAATATTTTCTCGTATCCTCGTATATATATATATATATATATATATATATATATATATATATATATATATATATATATATATATATATATATATATATATATATATATATATATATATATATATAACGTTAAGTTTCTACCTATTACTGAATAAAATATTTCTTCATCCAATATTCGGTAATTAATTTTGGAAATTCCTAAATAAAAGAAGATCAATGTCTTCGGCTTAATAAATGTTACTTCAAAATAATCTCTCTGAATCGTAATAGACATCCGTACCTGTATAATTTCTCAAAACTCTTGTCTTTAATTGTACTGCGTTAAATAAATTACCATGAAAAATTTTGCAAGCAACCTGGCTAATAAAACCTTTCTGGTTGCTCATAAATCTGAAAATTAAAATATGCAAAGCTTACTTTTAAAATTGTCAAAACAAGATCACCAATTAAGTAAATGTTACAACTGTGTTCCATACCTGGCTAAATAAACAACAGAATAACAATCAACGGTAAATACATATATTGTCCTGTACAAAATAAAACAAAAACACAAATATCTACATAAATTACATCAGCGTGGTTGAAGTTAAACCACCAAATACCACTTTGCATTCTTACTACTAAAACAAACCATATAATAAGACTCAAGAACGATTATCTCTTCCTTTCAAAACTACTTAATAATTCAAACAACAATACGCAAATAAACTAAACAAAAAGATAATCGGGCTTAAATGAGTTCTTAAAATTCTTAAATCTAATTTTTTACTTAAAATTGTCCATTAATCCTACGCTTTTCTTTCTTCTTTCTTCCGTAAATCAATTATTTGTAATCCATTTGTAATCCTTAAATTACCTGACTGCACATAACAAATGCTTCACAATTCCACAAACACTTATTCCTTTCTGTAATCGCGATTAGTCCAACTATGCGAGGTTATTACTCCAATAACGTAATAAACTATACACATTTGGTTGCCTCTTAAAAAAAAAATTCTAGCAACCTTTACACCAATTTAGTCCCTTATACAAATAAACTTTCAATGTCATATAACGTTACTTAAACATTGGCTTAATATACAACGAACACTTCGTTCACTTAAAAAAGGTGGTCCCATAAATAATTTTAACTGAATCTCGTTACCAGAACACGCGCTAAACTTGACGCTACTAACTTTACAACTGTTATCTTTATTCAAATCTGCTTATTATGCACTTATTATTTTCTTGAAGAAAACACAAACTAATTTTATCTTCAATCTCAATTTTATTATCGTTTTATTTATGAATGTCTTTTACGATTCATCCCCGGTTCGGGTTACGCAGTTGTTTAAACAATTACTGCCTCCTTAAAATTCACAAATATAACTCCAACACCATCCCATTCTATCACACACCCTTCGCGCGCGTCTTCCGCCAACCTTCACCACAAGCAACAGCCAAAACCGAAAAAGCTTAACTCTTAACTCTCTTCAATCCCTGACTTTCCTATTTATACCTTCAGTCATCCATCTTTAAACATGTCTTCCTTCCGCGCTATATCTCCAATAGTATTCACTCAAAATTTCATAGTTCCAATAGGTGCTACCCTCTATACAAGCACGCGTGTAATTACAATACATCGCCATATTTGTTCTTACTTACAAATTTTACAATTACTTCATGAAGAAATTATTTTTCGTCACCACATTCATTCAGTAGCCACTCTGGACCATTACGCAACTTTTAACATTTATCTCCAACCTGCGCTCAATCTCCTTCCGCAACATTTGCAAAAATAAGCACCGTCTAAGGTCTCAAATTTCATATACATACATTTATTCTTAAAACAAATTGCACAACATTACGAAAACTTTCTGAAATTAACACTTAAACATACCAAATCTTTCTCTACATATTTTCTAAAACATTCTACACTTATACACTCACATTTTGTGACCAAAATTACTCCTTTTCCACCAACATTCCATTATTTATCAAGTAGCCAACAGTAGCAAAACAGTAGGAAACATTATCGTCCCATCGACAAATTTCTCTTCACATTTACATTCACCAGAATCTAATTATCCCAACACTAAAGTCTCTCTAATATTCAAATACACGTATCTACATACTGAATTATATTTCTCCTACATTTCCAGTGGCGTATCATACACCCACATACATTATGCATACACACAAAAAAAATTTTTTTTTTCGTTCAAACTCAATACACTCGCACTCAAAACACGTAATACACGTCATTATAACATCCTATATACAGGGTGCGTCAACGCAACCTGACAACAACCGATGTAATTATACTTTTAACAACAAAAGGCTTTATAAAATAGAACTAAAATAATTGTAAAAATCCGTATAGTACAGACGGGACTTTTATATGTTTTATAGATACTAGTGTATTTCTTCATTCTGAAAAAATTACCTCTGAGTAATCTTTTAGAACTGATGTTAAACCTTGTTTCTATATGTAAGATGCTCGCAGAAACCTGTTACCAATTCAGTGTCAAGTTCCCGTTGTCTGATTACAACAATCATAACTTTAACTTTTAGTATATGTTTACAGCCAGAGAATATTACAGCGATAAGATACAGACGTTGACAGTTGGATCAGACCTCGTAAATGCTTTTTTCGTTTTAATAACTTTAAATTTCAAGTATGTGAAACTGCCTATTAACATTTACACATTTTGGTACGTTTCTTGGCAGTATTCGTCTTCCGGCATTCAAAAATCTCAAACAATGTACAGCAGTTTGTTTGTTTTTACAAGATGTGATTTTAATCAGTGCTTTGTGTTAATTTTTCAAACTGTGTTGCATTGAACCAACCGCAGTAAATGTTTCTGCTACCCATATATTTTGTAACACAAAAGATATAATATCTTTTTAAAACAGAACAACTTTTAATAAGTTTAAAAATAGACAAACCACCCTGCGTTTTTTATATGCTTTAACAGGTTTCTTGACAACATCCGGTAACAATCGAACAAAAAATCTCAAGCCGTTTACCCTGTATCACCTCAAAAAGTACTGGGTACTTTTTGAGGTGAATGTTATAGAGATTAGAGACTTGCGTAATCAGGTTAACCTTGAACAGTAAGTATTTTCCGTTTAATTGCATTTAACCACCTCGCCATTAATATCTTTCAAGATAATAGTTGCGAAAGTGTATTGGTACACGGTATATCTAGATTTAAACACATCCATGTTATTAGCCTTCAATCTAATGGCTAGGGAAAGTAGATAGACCATAAATAAAAAAGGTAATTAAGACAAACGTTTCACTAAGCCGTCATTAAAGTTACCTGCCTTCAAATTAATGGACATTAACACATGGATCAAACTTCGTAAATCCTCCTTTTTTTTTTCGTTTTAATAATTTTAAATTTCGAATAGTTGAAACTGCCTTTTAATATTTACACATTTTAGTATGTTTCTTGACAGTATACGTCTTCAGGCGTTCAAAAACCTTAAGTAATCTACAGCAGTTTGTTTGTTTTTTACAATATGACCAGCTGCAGTAAATGTTTCTGTTACCCATATATTTTGTAACATAAGAGGTATAATATTTTTTAAAATGGAATAGGTATTCATAAGTTTAAAAATCTAAATAGAACAAAACACCCTACTACGTTTATACGTTTATACGTTTTATCATGTTTCTTGACCGTAGCCGGAAACAGAATCTCAAGCTGCTTTTACTACAGGGTGTTTTTTGTAAGATGCAATCTGAATCATTACAGCACTTTTTGAGATGAACTAGTAAAGTTATGCCGAAAATGTATGTGTGTCTTCAGTTTGACCTTAATCAGTAAGTAATTTCAGTATATTTGCATTTAATCAACGGTGGTCTAGTTAATATTAGTAGCGAAAAGGAGGCTGTGTCAAAAGGTCAATCAGGTAAGTCGGCTGCTGTTGCTACACGAGATGTAATCTTAAAATACCTTTACTTATGATAAATTATTAGTAATAAACCCTTTATCATTTACAGACGCAGGGAAGTCCCTTGAGAAAGATGCACTAACAGAAGATCTATCAAATAAGGAGGATGTTGTTGATACTGATACATGAGATGTACCCTTAAACTAGTATTACCTGTAATAAATTATTATTTTTAAAAATCCTTTATCTTTTTATTGTCGTTTATACCGGTGGATTGCACTCCAAACAAATTAAAATTTTTGGGCCGAAGGTGCCAGAGTAAGTTCCGGAGACCTATGCCTGTTCTACAAGATAGAATTATTGCCTCTTGTTAAAACACAAGTTCAAATTTCCCGTCACAACCAAACAGAATGCAGAGACTTAAATACAAATTCAAATTTCCCGCCAAGGGAGTCACAACACGGGGACGAAGGTTCGAGAGCAAGTTGTGAAACCGTATACCTGTCTTACAAGTTAACATTAGTACCCTTACTAGAATGCAAATTCAAATTTTCTAGCCGTAACCAATGCAGAGACACACTTCCAAGCAGAGCACAGCTGGTGAGTAGTGAGGGTAAGGGTCATTCAGCAGCCAGCGGGTTGGGGTCAACCAATCAGGTAAAAGGATTGGGTGTGGTCCAGTCTTAGTCCCGCCTACGTACACATATCAGGTAAAAGGAGTATTTGTGGTCTAATCTTAGCTTCGCCTTAATGAAACCGTAAGGGCCTTATCTAGACTTGGACAACCTCTTAACGCATACAAAATCGCCGCTAGACCACCGGAGGTTTAGTCCATCAAGTGACCCCGCTCTGAGTTTTTGTCCTCAAATGAACCCACTCGGAGTTTTTTATCCTCTAAGGACCCATTTCTACTTACTGCCGACTATAACACAAAGATGGCGTATTTACCGAATATAAGAAGATCAATACTAACCTTACGACATAATTAGAAAAGAAAACCAAAACCTTAATAAATTCAACACCCCTGACCGATTAAATAGAAAAATAATAATAATAATAATTTAATCAGTGCTGCTTATCACATATAAGTTAATAAACTAATAATACTACCAACAAATAATGTTTATAATAACTGATATAAAATATAAAACAAATAACTATAAACATAAATACAGTAAATTCTGTACGAGAGTGGGCTATTAATTCAGACTAGACAGATCATGACAAATAAAGTCGTGTACTGAACATTTTTAATTTTTCCTTTTGTCGATTCTTATGTCATTTCTGTGTTTGGTGAAATGGTCGTGTACCTCTGATTGTAGTTTAAATTCTTTAATATTATCCTTCACATATAAGATATATTGTAATATAAAAATTGATGGTAACGTAAGCATTTTTCAATTTTTAAAAGCCTCTTTGCAGTCGTCGCTATACTTTAGTAAGTACAAAATTCTATTGCTCGCCCTTGTAGGCCAAATAATCTTTTAGCACAGTTTCCCATACTAAAATAATATAACTTAGGACCGAATCGATTAAAGCAAAATAAGCGGTAATTAGAATATTTTTAGAGGATGCCCCAAATTTAGGGACTTCTGAAGATCCACAAAGGTAAATAATGCCTCTTACGACTCATAGTTAGCGCATTCAACTTGTAAAATTATTTTAGCGATCTGGGTATGTACAGTCTTGTGTTGCGCGTCGAACGTGTATTGGATGGTAAGTCAACGTGGATTTACACGAGAATTTTTTTTTTTGTGTACAGAATGTAAATTAGTGTAAATGCTATGCCATTGGGATTTTAGTAAATCGTTGTGTATCATGTAAAAGAGTATTTATGAAGATTTTTTAGTTGAAAGTATTAAATTTGATTGAGAAATAATGTTTTGGTAAAATCACTACTTAGACGCCAATGAGCAAATGCTACCGGAATTTGCCACTGTATGCTGACGAATGCGGTATTAACATTGTTGTAAGCGTCTCAATGATTGAATTTGCATGTTGATGTATTAAATTATTAAAGAATATGTATGTATATTTTTGCTTGTAACGTTGCGCAATAGAAAAATTGAATGCATCTAGGTCAGATGGTGTTCAAATTTGCTAAATTGTGTGGAAGGAAAATTCGCGAGTATATAAGACTTTCATGAAAACCTGAATATAGATTTGGACAGTATATGGAGTGAATTTGAATGTAAATTAGGGTCTTTGCGAAGAGTTGTGAGGATGTTTGTGAAGAAATTTAAGATGGCTGCAATTTTCTCGTATCGGCTGCCATAGTTCTGTTTCAGACTCTCCACTCGGCAAAAACGCGCAATGAAAAACTATATACGGCAGGTATATATGGGTAGAACTGCTAGGGTACACGAAGAGACGCTCGGAAAATAGCTATAGTTAAGGGGTCATGCGCGGGTATTTTGTGAAATCATAAAAATAATCTGTACTGGTTTTTATTTGTAAATAATGTAGTATTTAAACATTTACAAACGAAAGGACAAATTTGTGAATTAAAAAAAATACCAGTGAATTTTTTTCAAAATTTAAGAAATACCGAATCGGATTTAAAGTAAACAGTAAAAATCGAGTTGGAGGTATTGTGTACATAGAACCGTGTGATCCAAAACCTAACCTAAAGCGATTCTTTATGTAACAAAATAAAATTGTGTTTAAACACTTACGAATTAGGTTAAGCAGTATCGGACATTAATGGTACTGATTTAAGCATATGTACGATTATAGCAGCACTAAATCGACGGTATAGAAGCATTTAAGAATTTTAATGTTCAAGGATTACTAAGGATTAATTACAACGAATCAATCCAGTGTACACATTATGTCGGATAAAGGACTGCGGAACTTATTTATGTAAGAATAATTTTAAATTGAATGTAATAACTAGAAGTGACTATGATGTGGAAACTGAGATAATTGATATGCACTCTGAACTGATCACTGCTTAGTATCTTATAAAATTATCATGGAACATGTTAAGACGCCAGTAATTTGAAAATCTTTTCGAGATTTTGTTTTTTTATATATATTTATTTGACAATGACTTGCATTCTTTGAATTGAAACACAATTTATAATTTACCGAATATCAATGTCAAGGTACAATTTTTTAACACGAATATATTGGGTTTACTAGACATACATGCGCATCTCAAATCGTCCAAATTTACAACACCGTACACGCCCTGGTTACCGGTTACTACAAAAACGTATGACTAAACTAAAAACAAAGCACTACGGCGTTTAAAAAAGGACTAAAAGTGCATCTGACAGGGATTGTAATAAATCACTACGCAACTTAACAAACCCCGCTGTTAAATCAGAAAAAAAGGCAAATTTGAATTTATGCTTAAAAACAAAGGTGCACAATTAATTGGGCCAATTTGAAAAAGATGAATGTTTACAAAACATCCTATTCCACCACTATTTCTTTCAATTTGACAAATGTTAACCATATTAATAAACATTTTGTTGATTCATTATTATAAGTTTTTTGTTATGAACGAATAAGTTCAAAGGTAAATATGTAATTAAAAATTATTATTAATTTTATTAAATACATAAATAAAAAGTTTACTTCGAGTAGGATTTGAACCTACGACCTGTACTTTGCTAGAGTACCGCGCTACCAACTGCGCCACCAAGGTTCAAGCCCCAATCTATGTAAATTTTGTCTTTATGTATGTAGAACGGATGTCAAATCCTACTCGAGGTAAACTTTTTATTTATGTATTTAATAAAATTAATAATAATTTTTAATTTTGTTGATTCGGTCAGTAACAATTTAGATGATAATTTAGGTTTAATAAGTGAATACAAAGGAAAAATTAGCGATCATACTGGTAATAGGCTTTCATTTAGATGCGTAAATGAGTTAATAGTTCTAAGTCGTGTTGGTTCTTATGGTGTCGGTATTAATGTTTTGCATATGTGTTGTCTTTTTTGCCATCATATACTATATAGATCACTCGGTCTTCCCATCTACTTGGTAAGAAGATCAAGTTGTACCAATACAAACAAGTAATGTAGTACACGACTTTAGAGATTTATATCGTGTTACTATCTTACTGGCATTATCTAAAATACTTCAAAAAGGCCTGGAGAGCCAACTGAGATTCTTCTTAAATTGAAATAATGTGCTACTTAAGATACAATCACGATTTTGTTCAGGATATAGTTGCGCTACAGCAACTTGCAGATGAATTAGATAGAGGTAAGTAAATTGTTCCAAACATGATCGATTACTGCAAAGCGTTTAATATGACAAATCATAATTTACTTTTGTCAATACTAGGACATATTGTATTACACGACAGTGCTGTACCTGTGATACGGGACGACATAAGTAATAAAAAACAAGAGTGGCGCTTAATGGAGTGAAATGGGGTTCTTTAGTGTTTTGTAAAGGTGTGCCTAAGGTTTTATACTGGGTCCATAGTTGCACATATTTTCTACTTTCAATCTGTTTTCTAATTTAAAGTATTGTACATTTACAGGCGATACCCAAATGTACTATTCATTTCCAGTAAAGGATGTAGATCTTACTATCAAAAGTATTAAGTAAAAACGTTGCTCATGTACTACAACGTTCTTATAACCATCCGCTAAAGTTAAATGCAAATACAAGATCTGCTATAGTGTTTGGGCACAAGAAATTCAAAATAAAACTTCTGTATGTGGGCGCTCAAGCTGTTTCAATACCTGGGTATGTAAAGAGTCTTAGTGTGTATGTGGATATTGAGTTTATGAGGCGTATTGATGTTCGCATACCTAGAGCGTACGCATGTTTACAGTACTCATTCTTCAGAGACCCCAAAACTATTGTTTTTGATTTATCTTCGGTATTAGAAAGTATGATTTCACTTACATTAAATAGGTTAGGTTGGCTTAACATGAGATAAAGGAAATATCTACACTCACCTTGTTTTTACCATAAGGTTATCTCAAGTTAAACATATCCATATTTATATGATAAGATACGCAATCGTACTGACGCCCATCACTTACATCTGAGATACAAGGGTTACTTACAGTTCCTATTTTACTTTATCATCCGCAGTATATATATATATATATATATATATATATATATATATATAGGTGTCTCAAATAGAGTAGGATAGTATGGGTATCTTTCTTATTATTAAAGATAGAGATTTGGTTAAATGGGCAATATTATGCAATTTTTTGAGCCGAATTAGATTCCTTTGAGAAAAATTTCAACTGCTCACGTTCCTTGAAACTAACAAACTCCTTAGTGACCACCAATATGCGTTTAGGCAAAGTCGTTCAACAGGCGATCTTCTTTCATATGTGACCCAGGTTTGGAACAGTCCGGTGAAACAGTTGTAGTCGCTTTAGATATCTCAAAGGCATTTGATCAAGTTTAGCATAAGGGTTTACTTGGAAAACTCACCTCGTTTGGGTTGAATGATATGCTCATCAACTAGGTTTCTAGTTTCCTTAATAAAAGACGAATACGTGTCGTAGCTGATGGCTTTTTTTCAAAAGAAGTTAGCATTAACGCGGGCGTACCACAGGGATACGTTATAGCGCCTACTCTTTTTCTGCTGTACATAAATGACCTTATTTTTTCAATAACTAACCCAATCCATTGCTTTGTTGACGATAGCACTCTTCACTGTAGTTCATCTCAGTCTACTCATAGTGATAATCCACCTTCTATGTCAAATCAAGAAATTCAAGCTGAAATGGCAAATTCAATCAACAAAACATTCAACGTTTCTCGAATGGGAAGCAATAATCTAGTTAAATTTAATGCTAAAAAACGGCACTGGTTAATCCTGATAGTTGAGATTAAACACGAAGAATTGGCCTTATAAAACCCTCCTTAAGTCTTACATACAGCCTTGATATACGCAATTACGACCGGTTTCATTCTTTCCATTTATATTATCTAAATTATTTAAACGATTTCTGAATTATATTCTTTGATACCATTCAGATCTTTAGAACCACTGTTCATATCACATCATTATCAGATGCAGTAATTCCTTGTTACAAACGACGAATCAAATTTTCTCACGCTGCTAAACTCTGAAGATCCCTAGTTCCGTTCTTCTCTCAATTTATGAGAAATTTAAGGTATTTTCAAGGCATTATTGATTATTTATCTACTATCATCCTCCAATTCTAGCTTTCAAAGCCAAATTGCTTTAGTCCACATCTAAAAAAAAATTATTGCCAAAGTTAGAAAGTTACGGTTTAAAAAAACATAGATTATTGGTGGTTTTTAAATCTAATACCTAGGTAATCGAAAGAATCAAATAGTTAGTATACAATGGTTATTCATCAGCCTCCAAATATGTAGCTAAAGTCCAGGCGTACCGCAAGGTTACACATTTAGGGTCCTTTGCTTTTCGTCATTTATAAATGACCTTGCTGAAAAACATTGATTGTAAAACTTTAATGTTTATTTAGCAGCGATGACGTTAAAACAAAATTTTTGCATCTGTCACTAATCTGAATGACTGCGTTCGTTGCATGCGTAATCTTTCAGCTCTTTCTAATTGGTGCAGTTATAATAGGCTTAAACTTAATATTAGTAAATGTAAAGTTGTATCGTTTTCAGAAAGCGCAATCCTATACATTTTGTATATGAAATTAATTCTATGACAGTCGACCGTTGTGCAGGTATGAAAGACCTGGGTGTACATTTTGATATCGAATTATCTTTTAATCAGCACATGATGGACATCGTTTCATCAGCCAACAAATTATTAGGGTTCGTAATACGCCAATCTAAACAATTTACGAGTATCCGTACGATTAAGATATTGTTTTATGCCTTTGTGAGGTCTAGGCTTGAATATTGTGCATTAGTGTGGTCACCTCGTTATGGCTGCTACAAAGCTTTAATTGAGAATATTCAACGCAAATTCCTGAAGTATTTGTGCTTTAAGATGTTTAATGCTTATCCTGAGAAAGGTTGTTCAAATACAATGTTGCTTAACACCTTTGATATGCAGTCTTTAGAGACTAGAAGGAATATCATAACTTTGTCATTTTATACAAAATGATACATAATTATATTGATTGTGCTTCTATTCTTGCCAACATTTGTTTTCATATTCCTAGGTTAGAAACAAGACAAAGATGTACATTTCATGTCCCTTTGCCAAATCTAATTTACTTTTAAAGTCACCAGTGGTTAAAATGTGTCAATTGTACAATGAGATATGTTCTAATTGTGACATATATTGCTCTCATTAACTTCTATAATTGACTGTTATGTTAACTACAGTAATAGGGCTTAAAGGTGTTCAAGGAACTGTCCTATTGTCAACTATGTGTCCTTCTTGTAAATCATTTTGTTTTAGTGTTTACAGTCACTTAACTCTGTGGGCATTATTGTTATTATTGTTATCATTATAATTATTATATATTATTATTATTATCATTGGTAGTACACATAATTAGTTACTACTCACGTTGATGGGTTGAGTATATATTTATATAAATCTTTGTATATGTGTAATATTATATAGTTTGCTCTGTAATTGGCTTTTGCTGTTGGGCAAAAGGTTATTATTATTATTATTATTATTATTACTAACAAAACTCACCTCTGGGTTAGTGCTCCCCAATACGCTCTCGATATCGTTGATCGTATTCAAAAGAGAGCGATTAGGCTTATAAATGACCCGTCCTTAACTTCTTACATACAGTCCCTTGAGCATAGAACGATGGTTTCAGTTCTTTATTTATATTATCTTTATTACAACGGCTATTGTGCTGCTGAATTATATTCTTTGATACCATCTCGGGCTATCTTTGCGAGAAACACTCGGTTCGCTGATTCACATCATCTCATCAGTATGCAGTACAAATCTCCACTTGTCGTACCAAACGGACGCAATCCAAATTTTTCTACACGGCTTCTAAACTCTGGAATGATGTCCCTAGTTCCTGTTTTCCTCTCACTTATGATATGAGAAAATTTAAGGTAGTTGTTCATAGGCATCTATTGGCAATTCATTATCCCTCTATCCATCCTCCTAAGTGTTCCTCAGTGCTTTAGCACAATAGGCCAAATTTAGCCTGTTCAGGTCCACAATCATAAAAAAAAAATTTTTTTCCGAACAGTTGCGAAATTATTTAAAAAAAAAAAAACAAAAATCGGCGATTTCTAAAAACTCAAATATCTCCGTAATTATAAAAGATATGAAAAAAGTTTCAGATCAAAGTTACTTACTTAGATGAGGCACACTTAAAAATGATGTCTAAATAAAATTCAAGATGGCGATTTCCAAGATATTAACACAATTAAATGGGGTTTTTTTCTCTTTTCATCGATGTATAACAACCTATCTACGAATAAGAAATTATGGGAAATATTAATTGTTTTCATTTTAAGTCAAGTGGCGATGATTTATAATAAAACAAAATTTATTATAATACGACTAACTGTCAAATTGTATTAGTTTATTGATTGTGTAAATAATTAGTATTGCTGTGTTGTATTATTAAGTGATAAATTTATAATAATTGTTTTTTCTTTAATTATGTCTAATGACGACCTTTCCAACAAATGAACAATATGATATGTTTTGTACATACATAAAGTGCTACAAAAACTCCCGTCTTACTGCTCAAGAATATCTAACAAATTTTCCAGCGCGTAGGAAACCAGACATGAAAATATTTGCAAGATTAGATTCAAATATGCAGCATTATGGGTGTCTTAAAAAGCCCAATAGGAACATAAATGTGGTTACTGAAGATGAGGAATTAACTTTAGCTCTTATGCAAGATAATGAGTCTAAGACTAAATCATCGATTTTCCATGCATATATATATATATATATATATATATATATATATATATATATATAATATTGCGCTGTAGAACAGCATTTTCTAGATGGTTTTTAAATATAATTGCAGAAAATGGTGATTTTATAAATCAAGTTTTATGGACTGACAAATCCTACTTCTCCAATTGTGGATTATTTAATCGCCATAATGAGCACCATTGGGCACAGGAAAATCCACGCATAGTGGTTCCACGGCGCAACCAGGTTCGTTTCGGCTTTAATGTTTTTAGTGGCATATTGGGAAATCGTTTAGTTAGTCCTATAATTTTTGATGGACCCTTAACAGCGCAGCGTTACATGGAAATTCTGCAAACATAACTTGAAGATGTATTAGATGATCTACCTTTGGCACAAAATGTTCAAATATGGTATCAGCAGGATGGTGCTCCCGCACATAATGCTGGCAATGTTATCCGATATTTAAATGACCGTTTTGATAATAGAGTAATTGCCACCAATGTACATAATCAGTGGCCAGCTAGATCCGTATATTTAGCGCCTCTGGACTTTTATTTATGGGGCACTATAAAAAATAAAGTGTGTGGTAGTATTTCCATTACAACAATGCAGAAGAACTGCGTGATGGAGTGGTGGCGGCGTTTAACGGTGTTCATCGAAATACATTGCGAATTAATTATTTACACAATCAATAAACTAATACAATTTGACAGTTAGTCGTATTATAATAAATTTTGTTTTATTATAAATCATCGCCACTTGACTTAAAATGAAAACAATTAATATTTCCCATAATTTTTTTTCGTGCAAAGGTTACATCGTTGAAATGAGAAAAAAATTCCATTTAATTGTATAAAAATCCAATATGACGCCCATTTAAAATAAGAAAGTTGCTATTAATATCTTGGAAACCGCCATCATGAATATTATATTGACATCATTTTTAAGTGCCTCATCGAAGTAAGTAACTTTGATCCGAAACTTTTTTTCATATGTTGTATAATTACGGAGATATTTGAGTTTTTAGAAATCGGCGATTTTTGGTTTCTCTTAAACAATTTCGAAACTTTTAGCGCATCCTCTGGACAAATCAGGCTCAGGTAAATATTGCGTTTTGAAGAGGATCTGTTAGAGGGCGTAGCAAAAAATCCATCCACGAGCACTCGTGCCGTGGCTCACGATAATGGTGCTTCTCACATATCGGTTTAACATGAAGAAAGACTGACAACATCCGTTTAAAAACAGAAAGTTCAATCGCTAGATCAAACAGATTTTGTGCCTATAACACTTCTTGCTACTGTACAAGGATTCAGTCATAAGAAGGTTATGTGCTGGTCACATTAGATTTTATTTTTATCAGGGTAAACTCGATGTTCAGTTGACGATTGTAACAACTACAAAAATATATATATATATATATATATATATATATATATATATATATATATATATATATATATATATATATATATATATATATATATAATACACACACACTTTTTTTTAGTTGCAGTTTTATGAGGCCAATTAGGTGAGTTTTTGTTTTCTTCAAATCTGTAGGTATAACTTCGTCATTTCCATTTTAACAAAAAAAAGTACAAAGGATAAAGATGTAAAGTTGATGTTTTTATGTAAGCTTTCTTTTTAGTTACGACATAAACATACATTTTTCAAATAGAAGTAACAGTTGACTCTTTAACAAAGGGTTTTTTCCGGCCTTTTTAATGATATACAATAAAACGTTTTTACTTTGCAAGAGATACGGCCGTTTTTCTGGCTTAATTTCAAGACTATTAGTGTGGCAGGTTATGCAAGCCGTTGCTGATTGATAAATGCAAATCGTAATTACTCGTATGATGAACCATGGAAATACATTTAATTTGCGTGTATAAACCCTATCACTATAGTTTGGAATGTATTTTATGAATCATTATATTGAATTTTTCCAAACGAAGAGAAACTATTGAAAAAATTGTTTAGCAACTAAAGTTTAGCAACTAAAAAAGTGTTATTGAACTAAATTGGCGGTGACACAAAAACGTAAATAGTAAAGAACTACTAAGACTATTCTATGACTAACAACTTAAGCATTACCCAAAGGGATTTATACCGGGTGGCCAGCTAAGAATGGACGCTAGTTATCCGTCTGGAACTGTCAATCGGACAACATTGGAAAAAAATTCTAACCGGAAATTGCTGGAAATTAGTTTCAAGTTCCTGCGATGACCGCTAGGAGGACGTCCAAAATACTTTTATTATAAACTACGTAAGCTTAGACACATTTTCTTTTTTCTCAATTTTCTTAAATGAGGAGAGAGGGGAGAGATAAATGTTCACTTGAAAAAAATGCCATAACTTCTTTTTAACTCAACAGATTCTTATAAATTGACACTTGTTTGAGGGAGATTTCTCTGCTCATCGATTTATGTCCAATCAACAACGTATTTACCAAGAGGTGTTGATCCGATAACACCACACCACGTATTAAACTCAAATTTAATTTGTGGTCTTCTTTGCTCGACATGATGCAGATTTTCTCATAACCAGAGATGGTCGTTGTGTTTATTAAACATCCCGCAATTTGAAAAACTACTTTCATCCGTCCAGAGTATCTTAAATTTATACTATGGATCAACTGCACACTTGCGCCTAACCACGTACAAAACTCCATTCACCGAATATTATTGCCAGGGTGTAGTGTTTAACACTTGTACAATACACACTTCGTTGTGAAAATCCCGCTTGCACACTAATTTCTCGTGTTGACGTTGAAGCATTCTGCATAACACATACTAACATGTTCACTTCGGCAGCTTCATTAATGTGCTCTGTTTCACTTATGAGTTTACAGAAAGACGTATATTCACCCAAGGCATCATACAGTATTTAACATGTGCGCTGATAAGGCCGACGGCATTCAAAATAGGGCCCAAATATTGATGTGCAGCTTGCACTTCATTTTATTAACACCGAATGTAACATTAAACAATATCACGCTTTTTTAAATTACAAAGTTGCATTATAGCGACTAAAAACACTAACCCAACACTTTCAAACTAAACTTCAAAGTACAGACTATGAGTAGCATTTGTCAATTAACAACAGCTTCCATGGCCTACCACACTAATAGTTTTAAAATTACATCATTAGAAAGGCCAGAAAAAAAACATTTCTTTAAAAGTCACAGCCAACTATTGTTTCCATTAAAAAAAAAGGTTTACGACGTAACTAAAAAACAAAAACTTACATCAAAAAATGTATTTAACTTACGGAACATAATTTTCCTAACCTCTCTGACCTCTGACAACATGAAAGAGGTGAATCCCCGAAAATGTGATATAAAATTTTTTCGAATGTTGCTTTGTTTTCGAAATACAGGCTGTTGAAAAATACAATTTTATGCGGCACGTTAGTTTCTGTATATTTTGATTTATCCAATTTGTTTAGAGACGGAAATAGAATAAAGAGGTATTTGTCGTATTTTTATCATTCTGTTGTTTCAAATGATATGAGTAGGCTTTCCTTATTTGACAGTTTACAAATCTTCTGTTCAATTGTTTGCGAATTTATTTGTATTGGATACAGACTTTTCATAATGGCTGAGTTTACCAGTCAAGATATGACTCAAATTTATTTTATGTACGGCTTAGTAAGTGGAAACACGCGAGATGCAAGACGTTTATATGCAGAACGTTTTCATAGTAGACGGTTACCATATCTGGAAACATTTATAAGGGTGCATCTGAGGTTAGAGGAAGCAGGTAGCTTCGCAAAAGCAAAATAGGCGCGGCCGTCCACTGACCGTTAGAACCCCACAACTTGAGGACAAACAAGGTGGAAGAATCTCAAGACACGAGTACGAGAAAAATCGGGAACGACTAACAAAACAGTATGGAGTATCTTAAAGAACTATTTACTGTATCCTTATCACGTACAAGGAGTGCAAGCTTTGTTGCTTCGAGATTTATGTAACTGGTTTCAAGAAAATTCTTTACGAGTCCCACATTTTTCGGAAATAATCCTATTTACACATGAAACGGATTTTTCGAGAGATGTCATTACGAATTTGCACAATACCTATATATGGGCGGATGAAAATCTTCATTTTATCATCGAAGGACCTCACCAGCATACATTTTCGTGCTATGTTTGGGCAGGAATTATTGGATATACCTTAGTTGGACTATATTTCTTTCTCCATCTTCCTACTGGTGATGTGTATTATAATTAGCTTAGAGATGAATTGCCAGAAATGGGCACTGGCATTAAGAACGATTGCTTCAATGTGGTTCATGCATGACAGTTCCCCGCCTTACTTTGCAGTACGTGTTATAAACTATTTGGATCCCGCTCGTAGGACAGGTAGAGGTGGACACCACCCATCGCCACCCAGTTCGCCGGATCTCAATACATTGAATTTTTAATTTTGGGGTCACCTTAAACAACTTGTATAGAATACGCGTATTGAAACTGAAGTAGACCTTCGACTACGTATTATTAATGGAGTACATCTTCAGCAGTTTATTTGACTTTTGTTCATGTGAGTTCATTAAGTAAAATTTAATAATAAAAAGAAAACGCATAAAATTGTATTTTTTCAACACTATATATATATATATATATATATATATAATCATTAATTGTATTTATTTAAAATTCACTTTTTAAAGCACATTCTGTAAAAGATTAACTCGAGTGGGGCTTGAACCCACTACCTCCACTTTGCTAGAGTGGGGCTCTTTCGACTACGCTATCGAAGAGGCAAGTCACAATGGGTTCAGTCTTACAGTGTATGTACTTCCCTAATTACGATACATTACAATTTTTATACACAGTGAAGGATCACAGTTAACTTTAAATACAGTTAATGTGTTATTATAATGAAGTTAACATCAGTCATGTGCGAAACTTTATCGAAATGCGGGCTCACATGATGTACACACAAGTTGAGTGTGGTCCTTCATTGTGTGTAAAATTTATAACACATCGTAACTAGGGAAGTACATACAGTTTTAAGTGAATTGATTGTGACTTTCCTTCTTGATAGCTAACTTGGAAGTAAAGTGGATGTTGTGGGTTCGAGTCCCTCTAGAGGTAATCCTTTACTGTATGTACTTTAAAAGTTAATTATAAATAAACAGTTAACTAATATATATATATATACAGGGTGTCCAGAAAATCTACGGACAAACTTTGCGTAGTGATACTAGACCCAAAAATAAGAAAAAAAGTTCATATGAACCCAGGTCCGGAAACACTTCGGCGTAATAAGCCATCTCTAGTCCTAGTTATTGGCCAAAATCTTATTACTGAGTAATAAATTTCCAAAAGTGAGCCCTTTTCTTGTTCAAAATCAAAATAATTCAGTAACCTTTAAGTTAGATCCTTAATACCTTGTACCAAAAAGCATCTACTCTTTAAGGTCTTTTCGAACATATAATAAAATACCGGGTGTATCACCACTGATTATTGGAACTGTATATTGGAAATAGTGGTTAGAGTATAGTACTCATGTTTCTCTGTAAGGCTTGTATTTAACATTTTCATATATTTGTAATAGTATGAGAGGTATACACCTACGCCCTTAAAATCATATATATATATATATATATATATATATATATATATATATATATATATATATACGTACATACATACATACATACATACATACATACATACATACAGGGTGCCTCAACTTTTAGTCGACAAACTTTAACCACGATTTTTTCATTGAGAAATAATCCTAGTTTGCTCTATAGGTTATATCCTAAACATGCTTCGTTAAACAAATACAAGGTCTTAATATTTTGTAAAAAAAAATAGAAGTTTATTAATTTCTCCTAAACCGCTTGATGTATTTTATTGAAATTTTGTAATCGTTGCTCACTAATGCTTTGTGATGAAAATATAATTTTTAGCCTCAACAGTGGCGTGCGTACGGACACCATTTTAAAGAAAAGGAACGTATGGCATTACTTTTTCTCGAAATAAAAATTACATTTGTAATCTTCATTCAATTCTGAATCAAATAGATATCTTATCTTTTTTAAACACGCCGTTTGAGAGATAAAAAATAAAAATCGTCCTAGTGCTTAAGTAGCTCTGTTTTTTCAGTTATTCTCTAAATGATAATGTCCAGATAATTTCTAAAGCTATGATGAACATTCATGAAAACCTGCCAATTTGACATTTACCTATGTAATCTAAAATTGTTAGCTTGTTTAATTCTTTAATTGTAATAGTTTATACTTGTTTTAATCGTGTTCTTGTTTAGTGGTTTAATTTTGATTGTTTATAAATGTCCCATTAATTGTTACCTTGTTTAATTGTTTAATTTTTTATTGCTTGCTAATTTACTGTTCGTAGGAAAAAAGCCAACTTTTCTTTGAATTCTGAAATTTCAAATTTTAAGGATCTGTCTTTAGATTATTTTAGTGTTTAAATTACGATTAGCTTTATAATGCCGAGTTTATTTACTAATTCAGAGTATGCAGACATTCATTTCATTTATGGGTACTGTAACAGTAACGCTCAAGGAGCATGTCGAAAGTATGATAGGAGATTCACAAATAGGAGACATCCCGAGAAGCAGGTTTTCTTGAATGTTAATCATAGTTTTAAAAATTTTGGCTTAATAAAGAATCCTCGCAATCGTCAGAGGAACGAAAAGTTGGAAGAAGATATACTAGAACTGTTTGATAACAATCGTACTTTAAGTTGTCGAAAAGCTTCTAGAGAGTTAGTAATCCGAAACATAGGAGCTTCAAAAGATAGGGTGCATTGTGTTTAGCGAAGAAAAGGTAGAAAAGCTTAATACCTGCAACCTGTTGAAGAAGTAAAGCCAGGAGATGGACCAAATCGTGTATAATTTTGCAATTGGCTCCTAAGGTCATTAGAGATAGATGTTCGATTCTTAAGAAAAATTTTATTTGCCGATAAAGCGATCTTTGCAAGAGTGGTTAATTTCCACAATCAACATGTTTGGGCCCACGAAAATCCTCATATAATTACAGCGCGCACTTTTCAACAAGAATTTAGTGCAACGTTTGGCTAGGGGTTCTGGGGGATAATCTAACTGGCCTATATTTTTACCCCCCCCCCCTCCGCCTTAATGCCAATATTTTCTTACATTTTTTGGATAATGAAATGGCCAATCATTTCCAAGATATTCCTATTGATGTGCGGCAAGAAATGTGGCTGCAAGTGGGCGGAGCTCCGGCAAATTATGTTCGTCGCTGGTGTGACACGAATTATCCTGAGCGCTGGATTGGTCGATTGGCTAACAATGAAAATCATATTTGCTACTGACCTGCAAGAAGTCCTGCTGCCTGGCCACCAAGGCCCCTGACCTGATTGTCTTAGATTTTTTTTTGTTTGGAAGGTTCCTTAAGGAGAGAGATGTGTGTGGGCATGTGTGTGTGCGTTTATGTGTGCGTGCGTGCGTGCGTGCGTGAGTGCGTGCGTGCGTACGTCCGTACGTGCGTGCGTGCGTGTGCGTGTTGTGTGGTGTGTGGAGTGTGGTGTGTGGTGTGGTGTGTGGTGTGTGATGTGTGATGTGTGATGTGTGTGTGTGTGTGTGGTGTGGTGTGGTGGTGTGTGGTGTGTGTGGTGTGTGTGTGTGGTGTTGTGTGTGCGTGTGGTGGTGTGTGGGTGCGTGTGGTGCGCGTGCGTGTGCGTGTCGGTGCGAGTGCAGTGATGTGTGTGCGTGTAATGTGGCGTGCGTATGGGTGTGGTGCGTGCGTGCGCGTGACGCTTACGCTCGCGCGTGCGTGGCGTGGCGGCGCGGGCGCGGTGCGGTGTGGCAGGTGCGTGCGTGTGTGTGTGTGTGTGTGTGTTATGGTGCGTGCTGGTGCGTACGTGCGTGGTGTGTGTCGTGCGTGCGTGCGTCCGTTCGTGCGTGGTGCGTTCGTGCGTGTGGTGTGTGTGTGTGTGTGTGGTGTGTGTGTGGTGGTGTGTGTGTGTGGTGGTGTGGTGTGTGTGTGTGGTGTGGTGTGGTGTGTGGTGTGGTGTGTGGGTGGTGATGGTGGTGGTGGTGGTGTGTGGTGTGGGTGTGTGGTGTTGTGGTGTGTGCGTGCGGGTGCGTGTGCGTGTGCGTGCGGTGTGCGTGCGTGTGCGTGTGGTGTGGTGTGCGTGCGCGTGTGCGTGGGCGTGCGTGTGCGTGCGCGCGGTGCGCGTGCGTGGTGGTGTGGTGTGTGTGTGTGTGGGCATGTGTGTGTGTGTGTTGGTGCGTGCGTGCGTGCGCGTGCGTGCGTGCGTGAGTGCGTGCGTGTGGTTTGTGGTGCTTGCGTGGTGTCGTTCGTGCGTGCTGTGCGTGCTGTGTGTGTGTGTGTGTGTGGTGTGGAGTGTGGTAGTGGTGTGTGTGTGGTGTGTGTTGTAAGTGTGGTGTGTGGTGTGTGGTGTGTGGTGTGTGTGTGTGTGTGTGTGTGGTGGTGTGGTGTGGTGTGGTGGTGGTGTGTGTGTGTGTGTGGTGTGTGGTGTGTGTGTGTGTGTGGTGGTGCGTGTGTGCGTGTGCGTGCGTGTGTGCGTGTGAGCGTGCGTGTGTGTTCTAAGTGACATAGAAAGAAGAACTTCCAGTAATAATCAATTTAGTGGTGGTGTAAAAGTGTATTCGAGTTAAACGATCAAAATTTGGTAAAAATTAAACTGTTCACTTTTTCAAAAGGACTTAATAATGTGTTGCGCCAACACGATGTCTTATGCACTCATTAACACGTCTGGGCATACTTCTAATAAGGTGATCGATTTCCTCCTGAGGTATCTCATCCCATGCTATCTGTAACTCATGCTGCAGAGCCCCTAGAGTCTGTGAGGGGCGGGGGGTGAGATAAATTGAGTAATCCTCTGCACATAATATCCCAAACGTGCTCGATAGGTGAAAGATCCGGAATCTCGGTGGAAAAGGCAACAAAGCAACTTCATTGGCCTCAAAATTGGCCAAAGAAGCCCTAGCAGCATGAGGTCGTGCGTTGGAATGTGCTGATGGAGACGATCTGAACATAAGGTACAATATGGGGTTCTACGATCTCCTGAATCTAGCGCCCAGCGGTCATGTTCCAAAGGTGACCTACTTCCAATAGCAATAGCCCCCCCATACCAGAAGTCCAACTGTGTTGTGCACATGCGTTTCCACAGAAAATTTGGGATCATGTCTTTCACCACGCCGTCTTCTTACCCTTATACGACCGTCATACATGCCCAATCACTGAAGACAATTTAATTACATTCTTGGTCCAATTTTCCCGTTATTTACACCACGCGAGACGATCACGTTAGTGCCTAGGAGTCAGTTGTAGCACAAAATGGGGACGGTATGAATAGACTCCAAAGGTTCCTATTCGGCGATAAACAGTTCGCATCTCAATCACCCTTCCATGTTCTGCAAACCACTGGTCCGAAATCCCCCTTGTAGACGAGAAGCGGTCCCGTAGAGCCAATACTCTAAAACGGCGATCTTCGGCTTCGGTGGTTCTTCGAGGACGCCCTGTACCTCTCCCTCTTCGTGCGTGGCCCTCTTGGTTCCATGCCCGAACACATACTGCCACAGTGTTTACACTCCGTTGCGTTCTATCGGCTATATCTTTCATAGACAAACCAGCCTCTCGTAAACCCATAATTCGACCCCTACCAAACTCGCTTAACTGGCGAAAATTTTGGTGTCTTCGCACTCAAGGCATCATGAATCGTAAATGTTTTTGAAAGAGGTTAACGCAAAAACCGCTAGACTAATATGGATAAAAAATTGATTGTTTTTTATCTTAACATAAACATACATATCCCCAACAATTTTTTACAAAATATTCATAATAAATATATATATATATATATATATATATATATATATATAATATATATATATATATATATATATATATATATATATATATATATATATATATATATATATAGCCATCGACCATATCTCGTAATACTACTGGGCGTACAGATTTAGAAAAGAAAGCATTATTATTAATGCGGCATTGAGAAAATCGTGGAAACTATTTTAAGTTCCGTATTTCGTCGCAAGGGGGCGCATTGAAAAATAAATATTAAAATTTAAATTTCCTACGAAAATTTCCAAACTAAGGCAACCTCTGGTAAACGTCAATGGGATTTTTAGAGAATTCTAATTCATTTTGGTTTAAGACTCATTGCCGTACCGACCTAAACACGTGTAGGGGAAACTAGAGAATATAATTTTTTAAATCTTTGTAATTTCTAAACAACTTATCCGGTTTTAGTAATGTAGCAATAACAAAGGATAGTCCTTTTGATTGTCCTACCTACTGGTAGACACTAGTTTCTACTAAAATTGCTAAAGGGCGCAATTGGAAATCATACGGTATAACTATTGTAAACGCCTCCTTGTGTTACCTGCCGTAAAAACCAGTAGCTGAATCACAATCCACTTTTGCTAATGTCAGTAAAAACAATCGTAATGCTGGTAATATAATATTGCAAAATTTATTGGTTCCGTGTGCGTTCTCAGCTACTTTAATTCTAATACTTTTAAATTATATCACCTTAACAACTAAATGCGATAGATTTTACAGTAAATTTTAACTATTTCTTCTGTACCTAAACGTTCCGTTAATTAAAATCGCTAACAACTATGACATCATAATCGGAAAGTAGATTAAATTTATCAGAAAGTAAAACGGATTTCTATATCCTCTTTCGTTTCAGCGTTATTGACAAGAGAATAAAAATAGACTTTAGTTCTAGAATTGTCATATTCTCGTATATGTGTAGCTTTGTTTTGGTAATAATGATGTTGCAATTTGCAGTATTCCGTGCCTGCCTTTGCACTTTATCTAGGCTTAGAACTAGTGCAAATTATGTAAAGGCCAAATTTGGAGAGTATTTAAAAGCTCATGAGAAATAATAAAATAGTAATGTAAAACTTTTGAAGAAAACAATCGAAAGATAATTATACTGGAAAACTATTTAAGGGATCAATTTAAATGCTTTATTAAATTTTCAAAATCACCTCCGTTTTGCAAAATGCAATTATTATTTCTTGTTCAAGAACTAGAAATTGCTGTTTCAATTTCTGCTCCTGAAATTCAATGTATGGGATTTTCAATTCGCCTAGTAGAAGGGGGAGACCTGCACATGGCTTCAAAGGACATACAGGTGCATACGTAGTCGTCCGAATCTGAACTTGTGGGACTTCGTGCAAACACCAAAGGGTATCGGTCCTTTTCGGCGGCTTGGCTTGTCGGTCATCTTGTCGGCCTTCGGAGCTTGTTCTCGGGCCTTTGCACCCGGTATAGGACTCCGGAACTTGTTTTCGGGGGTTCACCCCCTTGTCATAGGAGAGCTATAGGACTCCGGTACTTATTCGCGGATCTTTGCTCCAATATTATTTCAAATTAATCAATCAGATCAATCTAATCAAATAAATCTCTATCAAATCAATCCCAAGTACCTCAAAACAAAAATGATTTTATTTCTTAAGCCAATATTTCATCATCGTCATTACATAACATAGTATTTATAATAATCAAACCGTTTTTCTAAATGAATATTAAATTTGTTGTTTTGTGTATTGGTTGTATACGATGATCCACAGACTTAAAAAACTTAACGCTCGAGTAGCACACATTTAAATTCCTCCAGTCCCACCACCATCCTTCCACCGTAGTTTGTTGATATAGTGTCCAGATTGAATATCTCTAAATCATGTTGATACACTTGGAGTAGATAAATCCATATTTGTAATTATAACATAACATTAAAAATCTGTACAAGTAACTAAATAAAGTAAATAAGGGGTAAGGGTTAAAACCAACACCAATCACTTACCAGTGTTGTTGTTGATAATCGTATTGAAAGAACTCCTTGACAGGCTGACACGAGAGTGAATAACACTTTCTGGGTTTGCTTATAAACGGCCAATATAAATTACTCAAGGGTTTTCTCCAACCATTAATATAAAGTAATTATTTTCTGGACTTTCCTCCGCTTATGTAACCAACAATAACATCCTTTCACTATTCAAAAACCTCTAACATACTTTCTATAACCTTTGTTTTGAGAAACTGTATGGCGGGGAATCTGAAATACCAAGGTGACCGCATAGGGATTCTGAACCCTTGCTTGTTCGTAGAAACTGTTGTCAGGTTGCGTTGACGCACCCTGTATATAGGATGTTATAATGACATGTATGACGTGTTTTGAGTACGGCTGTATTGAGTTTGAACGAAAAAAAAATTTTTTTTTGTGTGTATATAATGTATGTGGGTGTATGATACGCCACTGGAAATTTACGAGAAATATAATTCTGTATGTAGATGCGTGTATTTGAATGTTATAGAGACTTTAGTGTTGGAATAATTAGATTTTGATGAATGTAAATGTGAAAAGAAATTTGTCGATGGGACGATAATGCTTTCCACTGGATTGCTTCTGTTTTGCTGACGATAAAGAAAGGAATGTCTGAAGATAAATGAGTTATTTTGGTTAGAAAATGTGAAGAATAAGTGTAGAATGTTTTAGAAAATATGTAGAGAAAGATTGGGTATGTTTAAGTATTAATTTCCGAAGGGTTTTGTAATGTTGTGCAATTGTTTTGAGAATAAATGTGTGTATATGGAATTTGAGACCTTAGACGGTGCTGATTTTTGCAAATGTTGCGGAAGGAGATCGAGCGCAAGTTGGAGATAACGGTTAAAAGTTGTGTAATGGTCCAGAGGGGCCACTGAATGAATGTAATGACGGAAGATGATTTCTTCGTGAAGTAATTGTAAAATTTGTAAGTGAAAACAAATATGGCGATGTATTGTAATTACACGCGTGCTTGTATAGAGGGAAGCAGTTGTTGGAAGTATGTAGTTTTGAATGAATATTATTGGAGAATATAACGCGGAAGGAAGACATGTTTAAAGATGGATGACTGAAGTTATAAATAGGGAAGTCAGAGTTGTCGTCGAGTTAGTTGAAGTTAGAGGTAGGCAGTTAAGCTTTCGGTTTTGGCTGTTGCTTGTGGTGAAGGTTGGCGGAGGGCGCGTGCGAGGTAGTGTGGGATAGACTGTGACGATGTGGGAGTATGTTTGTGAAATTTTAATGAGGCAGTAATTGTTTAATTAACTGCGTTACCCGAATCGGGGATAAATTGAAAAGACATTCATAAACAATACCATGATTAAAGATTGAAGTTGAAGTTAAAAATTAGTTTGTTTATCTTCAAAGAAAATAATAAAAGTGCGAAAGCAGATTTAAATAAAGTTAACAGTTGTTACGTAATAGTAGTATCAAGTTTAGCGCGTGCCCTGGTAACAAGATTTAGTTAAAACTATTTGTGGGATCACCTTTTAAGTGAACGAAGTGGTCGTTGTATTATAAGCCTATGTTTAAGTAACGTTATATGACATGGAGAAGTTTATTTGTATAAAGGACTAAATTGTTTTAAAAGTTGTTAAGAAATGTTGAAGAGGCAACCAAACGTATACAGTTTATTACGTGTTATTAGACTATTTGTGGGTGCACAGTAAGGAATAAGTGTTCGTGAAATTGTGAAGCATTTGTAATGTGCTTCAGGCAATTTTAAGGAATTACCAATGGACTACATATAATTAATTTACGGAAGAAAGAAGAAAGAAAAGCCAAGGATTTATGGACAAATTTGTTAAGTAAGAAATTAGATTAAGGAATTTTTTTTTTTTTTTGAACGCATTTAAGCCCGATTATCTTTTGTTAGTTTCAATAGTTGTTTCAATGATTAAATAGTTTTGAAGGGAAGAGATAATCGTTCTTGAGTCGTATTGTATGGTTTGTTTTAGTAGTAAGATTGCAAAGTGGTAGTTGGTGGTTTTGATTTTCAACCACGCTGATGTAATATATGTAAATATTTGTGTTTTATTTTATTTTGTATAGGACAATATAGTTACCGTTGATTGTTATTTTGTTGTTATTCATTTATTGGGTTACCTACTTTCGACAATTACAGAAGTAAGCTTTAATATTTTGATCTGCTTTTATTTAGAAGTTTTCAAAATTAATTATCGAATATTGAATGACAAGATATTTTATTCATTAAGTATAATAAAAGTTTGAGTTTTGAAACCTTAAATGTTTATGAATGTCAAATATTATAAGAAGTAAAGTAAATTTAAAAGATAGCGTTCATTGAATGAATTTGAGTGACAAATTTTATTTTGGAAGTTTTAGTTTACGAGGTGTATTCAAAAAGTTTTTAATAACTTGGGTAGTACTAAATTTATTTGAGTTGAATTGTTTGGACGAGTGTTTGTGTTAGAACCTTCGTATATGAGTTTACCGAGTAAGCACAATCCTACTTTCCACAATCAAGTAGGGTTAACTAACATCCAGCTTAATACAATTATATTAACAAAGTTTCGATTGTGGTGGCGCCTAGAGACATATTTTCCCGAATTGAGCTATTTGAATGTAAGTGTAAGGTGTTTGAACTTATTAATCATCCATTTTACTTATTATTTCGACCACGCCCATCTCCCTGTTAGCTGGCTTGGCAACCCGCTTACATTAGTAAGCCTACACGACGCCTAGTGCGGTTTGGACGTGTAACACTGTTTTCTAATCAACCTCAGACTTGCGTGTTGTTTATGTATCTAAATTCCTCTAGCTGAAAAAAGTTTTAACCTAGAATCACACGTTACAGCCACCCTAAGTCGTGATTAAAACCACCAAAGTACTAAAACCCGTTTTATTTATCAGAGTAGAATTGTATTTATATAGGTAATCTTTAACATATGGAAATGAAAGTCTACTTGTTTATTTTTTCCCAACAGATTTGAACATTTTCAATAACGGCTTTGTGTATTCAATCTTGTTTATAAATATAAGACCCTTTTTGACGGAGGTTGGGTGACGGAACATAGAAGATAGAAAATTGATAATTATGGACAGAGGATAGATGATGAAGCATAGAAGATGGATGATAGATGACAGAACATACATCATATAGAATTGATTGAGACCAGAAGATATATAACAAATCAAAGAGTATAGATGCTGAATCATGGATGATACAGAACTGATGATAGGGAATAGAGTATATATGATAAAGGATGGATGACGGATGATAGAGAATTTATGATACAGGAGATGATACATAATGAAGCATAGACCATAAATAGTAGATGACGAAACATAGATTCCAGAAAATCGATGACAGAGGAAAGAAGATATATGAAGAAGCATAGAGCATGGATGGTGGATGATAGAACATACATGCTAGATAATTAATGATAGAAAACTCATGACGGGGGATAGAAGATAGGTGATAAAACATTAGAGTGTTGGTGTTGAATGATAAAACATAGATGCTTTAAACCGTTTAAAACGTTAAGGATTTATGGACTGGTTAGAATGCAAGATATTCAATCTGGACATCATATTAACAAAGTACGGCGAGAGTATGGTTGTGGAACTGAAGAAGATTAAATGTGTGCTACCCGAGCGTTACCATAAGTTTTTCAAGTCTGAAGACTACCGTGCACAATAATTTCACGAACGGTTGAGAAGTAAAGATGTTTCAATGCGACCGTTAGGACCAATCGGCCAAGTTAGTATTCATTTAGAAAAACGGTTTTATTATTATAATTAC
This sequence comes from Vesta saturnalis, assembly GCA_036346205.1. Lineage (NCBI taxonomy): Eukaryota > Metazoa > Arthropoda > Insecta > Coleoptera > Lampyridae > Vesta > Vesta saturnalis. Next base: position 63,806 of record JARFJB010000650.1, on the reverse strand, counting down.
TGTTATGTAATGATGATGAGGAGATTGCCTTAATAAAGTAAATTATTTCTGTTTTGTGGTACTTGAGATTGATTTTATCGAGATTGATGTGGTTGATTGACTTGAAATAACAGGCGGACGGTGACCCGAGAAAAAGTACCGGAGGCCTATGGCTGTCCTATGACAAGGGGGTGAACCCCCGAGAAAAAGTTCCGCAGTATTATACTGAGTGCGAAGGCCTGAAAACAAGCTCCGGATGGCGAATAGACGACCACCAAAACAAGAGTGGCGCCCAAGATGACTGACATGCCATGCCTACAAAATGTAGGGCGACACCCTTCGGCGCTTACACATATTCGGACCCCGACGCCGGGCGGATCTATAGCTGGGTCCCACGCGAAGGTTCGGATCAATTGCTGGGGCAATTTGGGGGTCCGGATCAATTGCTGGAATCATTCCAGTTCGCCCAGCCATGCTGTCTCGTGCGCTGTCGCGTTTCATAAACGTCATCCCCGCAGTAAAAATCTAAAACGGTTAAATCCGGTAATTTAGGTGGCTACAGAAACAAACTACCCCTTACAATCCAGCGGTATGGGTACGTGACAAATAAAGATTCTGGGACAAGTGTGCTGGGTATCTATCATGTTGATACTACCTGGATGTTATTTTCTACAAAGTTTAAATAAGATTCGCCATTTAGAACGCCATTAAGAATAACTGGTCCGATAATTGTATGTCCTAGAGCTTCGCACCACAAGTTTTCACTCCAGTTTCCTTGAGTTTGGAACACCGAAGTGACACTAACACTTAGGTCTATGGAAATTTCTCTTGCGCTCAAATGAAACTTTTGTCAAAACAACACTTATCAAAATTGAATCAGGTGACAACTATTTCAATTTGTTTATATCCATAGAAACCTGATGATTTTCTTACACAGGCATTTAGATTTATTGTTTAAAACATCGTATCATAATTCCTGCATTGAAAGTTTTCCGTGACAATTTTATAAATTTTAAAGTAATTTTTAGACGATCGGAATAATGAGTGACAATCCTATACAGCGGTACCATGAAATGCTTGAACACGGAGCTTTAAAAATAATCATTTCTTCAATTAAAGTGTTAAAAATTATTCTTTCGGCAACTCTAAAACGAACGAAGATGTCAAACTGCGGTTTTCACTATTTTTCTTGCAAATTGAAGGTGCTTTCGGGTTATGATGTCAGACATACCGTGTTATTTAGGTTTTCGGGGTAAAATTACAAAAAAGCTGTCATTATTACAAATTCCGCCGTCTATCGGTTTTATTAGGAACTATTGTATGCCAGTAGATACGACAGTTAAGTACTTGCCTTTCTCTTCCAAACAATCTTAAGTTTACTAAAATCGGATGAGTCGTTTGCAAGTTGCAGCGATTTAAATGATTATACCTTTACTAGCTTCCCCTGCGTCAATGAGCCTTAAACCACAATGGTGCAGAATTGTCTAATTTTTCTAATGATGTTACCAAAGGTATATCTTAATTTGGGAAGTTTCGGAGGAAATTGAAATTTTAATATTTATTCTTCAAATGCGCCCCCTTGCGGCGAAATACGGAATTTATGAAATGCATAACGTACCATGTCAATAGTAAGAACGAATTTGATTGCTATATATATGCATAGCAATATTCTAACGAACAATTATGATTAAGGGCATTAAGGGTACTTGGGATAATTAAACTTTCACAAGATGATGGTAGCTTAGCTATTAGTATTATTGATTTTATTTGTGGGGGTACCTATTTTGTTTGTCCATTTGAAAATTATCAGTTTTACTAATAAAAGTTTTGTGCACAATAATGTTTACAACGTTATAACAAAAAGTAACTAGAACTTCATTTTGATTATGAAATTCACTTAATTTGAATTAAAACTGCATTTTTTATAATTAGCAGGCATCTAATTAACCTAACTGAAATATTGCAGTATAGACTATTAGACACACCTTAAAAAATATTTATTTACAGTTGTTAATGTGTACGATAAAATTTTACACAATTCCTACATTTTAAGGTTTGTTGTTTCCCTCAGCGTACTGAATTTGTAAGTTATGTTAGACCTTCTCTTTTCCTCTGGAATTTTTATGTGAAGTAGGGCTTTCATGTAAATGTAGATAAATGAAATTGGCATCCCTCCATTCGTGACACTAAAAAGTATAGTGTGCTATTTACATAAAAACAATTGAGTATGTCTCTTCAAAGAGCTAAACTAGAAAGTGATATTCGATTTTACTCTCGGTTGCACTATATATTAATTTAGGAAAGCACAAGTATATTTACCGCAGTTTAGTAAATTTATTAATACGTAGGCAACACTAAACCTCTACTAGGTTAGAATTAATTTTCCTGCGCTATTTCAATGTAATACTTTACTGTCGAGCTTGGTGTAGATAAAAAACGTCAATTGGCCAATTTGCATAAAAAAAGACTGGGAGTGTAGATTTACATTAGCTGTTTTAATAATTTTGTTACGATCTTGCTGCGAAACAACTAATAAATAACTAAAATTAATGATTATGTTTTAAGCTATGTTGGCAGAACTGAAGATTAACTTGTTAAACAGATATATTATATATGACAGCTGACAACAAATGTTTATGTACCTACATATGGAGGATTAGTGCCAACTAAAAAAATTTAACGGTATACCGGCTTAGGTATTAAACAATGAGTTTCTGTACGATTTTTAAGACTAGAAAGTTAATATTTCCTGATTTACTTTTTATTTTTTGTGCCTTATTATCGGGCTTATACCTTCCACTATACTATTGCGTCCAAATTTCATACCTTCTGAATATGTTGCGTTCGACAATATTGAAACGTATTGTCACTACAAGCACTTATTAATAAGGTATTGACGATTTCTAAAAAAACAGTTTTAAAATATTAAGAATGTTGTAAAAAAATGTTTTATGGCATACTGCGAAATCAATATTTTTATAATTTTGTTTAAATTTTAGCGCTAAAACGGGTCGACTTGTGTATACATCACATTTTTATAGACAAACTAACCTCTTCTTGTGCCTCCCTGATAAATTATAAAAGTATACGGTGCCTTTTGTACCGGGTGGCCAGATAATAATGCAAAGTGCTGTTTCTCCGAAACTATTCGTCGTAGAGAGTTACGATAAAATTTTTTATCACAAGTGGCCAAAAAAAGACCGTGTGAAATATTTTCAAATTTGCAACATCCTAAACTTTTAAAGTGACTTTTTTACTGAAATCCACCTAGTAAATGTACCAAAAATTATATGCTTTTTAAAGCTCAGCTTTATTCGGGTAATTTTTGTTTGAAATATCTATTAAAGTAGAGGGGGGGGATTCAGTGATTTTTTAAATAAACAGCTGTAACTTCTAAACGACTGAATTGATTTTAATAAACTTAGTCTCGTTGGAAAGAGCATTTATTGCTCCCTCAATTCCATCTTACCTGTAATATGTCTAATTTTTAGTAATTCCGCTAGAGCGCGTTCTTTCATATAGTATCAGAAAAATTGCAAAATTCTCTAAAAATTAAACACAACAATATGACTTTTTTTCATAAAAATGGGATAAAATCATCCCTAAATAGGTTAGTGAAAAGCGCATCTCAATATCTTATTGATACCCTAAAATATTGAAGAAAGAAAATTTATTTATTTTAAAATTTGAAAAGTTGACATTACACCGGTGTTTATTCTTATTTATTTGTGTTTTTTCAAGATTCAATAAAAAATTTCATCATTTTATAATTTTTAAATAATAAAAGTTTTCATAATTTCATATTGGCAGTAGGCCATTGAGAAAAAACAAATGCCCAAAAGCAAACTGTAAACAAAAATTAAAATTTGATAGACAGTGTAATTTATGTTTGTTGTACACGTAAGTCCTTAAAACTACCGATAATGTCTTTTACAAATGATGAAGCTGTTGATATGATTGCGGTATATTTTGAATGTTTTCAAAATGCGGCTTTGGCAAGAGAGTATACTCACCTCGATATCCAGATCGACGTCTACGCGATGCGAGAATTTCATCCATTTGGAAACGACATTCAACTCCTCTATTTGTGGAATAATACGAAATCGAAGTAGTTCTGGAAACTTGACCGCATTCAAGTTTCCATCAATTCCGATTAAAGCATTGTCGATTATTCCAGCCCAAACGTTAACTCTGACGTCATATTACGTATGTGTTAGATTTTGTAAATAAGAATTCGGCCGTGACCAATATGTTTTAGTAAAAAAGGAAGTATATTAGGAAGATGGAAATGAATAATGGAGATAGGTAATTACCGATAATTTTAGGAGTTTATTGTTCCATTCAAGGAAAACGATGCTCCATCTGTGCAGATAATTTTTTTAAATGACCTCATTGTCGTTGAATAAATTAAATAATCCTTCACAAAAATCCGTGCGTTTAATTTTGCCGTCATCATACAGTTAGTGATGATTATAAAATTTGTACGACCTGTATTTTTTTAATGTTTTAAAGCCCGAACTCTCCGAAATTTGAAATTCTTGTGGTACTGAGCGCAATGACGCTGTGGGATTGTCCTCGCCATAACTCCAAATCTTTAATACTAATTCCTCACTGAGAACGTGGGAGGTTTTTGTTCCTTTTTTGTGGGGATTTGCGACACAACTAGTCTTATTAAACTGAGTAACGAGGTTATGGATGGTTGAAATATAGGGGACGTGTTTCTCAGGGTACTGTACGGCAAATAAATCCCGCACTCTTCTCAAACTATTGTTACTCCTGTATCAGTTTAAAATTTGTATTTTCATTTCAATGGAAAGAATTTTGTAAGTTAAACTGTAGGGCGGTTTTTTAAAAATATGTGACAGTTGTCAATTTTACCTACTACTCATTTGAACTACTGCAATAAGATGACGCGTTTTTTTAAATTGAACGTTGTGATAATCACATTGTGTACAAAAAGGTATGTTTGGGTTAAATAAAAACGCAGTATATCTATATATATATATATATATATATATATATATATATATATATATATATATATATATATATATATATATATATATATATATATATATATATATATATATATATATAATTATATATACATTACTACAATATACACCGTGTCCAAGATAAAGATGCCCACTATAGATCTCAAACGTATGGAAGTAGTTAAATGAACAAAGTTACGCATTTGAGAATGTATTATGGTCTCAGAACTCGAACATCTCTTTAGTTTTTGAGATATTTGAAAAATTTATTTTCTGATTTTCGTTATTTTTGACTTATTTGAAACTATCAAGAAGAAGAGAACATTTTATTCATTTTCAGTTTACTTATGCTTTATTCAATTTTTGATACAAGTTTCGTTTTAACCATCATCAACTTTATTTTTAAATACACGAAAATTTTTTCCATATTTAAATTCTCCTTGATTCTAAATTTTACGATATATCACACTTTATATTTTGATACGTTTCGAGAAAATTCATATTCAATGTAAAACATCGAAAACGTACAGTTAAAACTAATACTAGAAACATTTGAAAACTGTAAAATTATTATAAAATAATGTTTTCTCCTTTTCTAATGCCTGTTGTGAATAAAATAATTCACAAGTATGTATTTAGTTTTAGGGAAACACAAAATGTAATTAACTCATTACTCAGAGACCACCAAACAAACGTAATACGGACAACAATCAATTATGACAGGTAGGCAAACAAAATGCAAAGCCAACTTATTTTTATCAAATGCATCAGTACGGAAGATGTATTTTAACTGTTTAATTAATAGTATTTTCACTAAATACATACTTGTGAATTATTTTATTCACAACAGGCATTAGAAAATGAGAAAACATTATTTTATAATAATTTTAGAGTTTTCAAATGTTTCTACGAGTAGTATTAGTTTTAACTGTACGTTTTCGATGTTTTGCATTGGATATGAATTTTCTTATCCGAAACGTATCAAAAATGTAAAGTGTGATATATCGTCGAATTCAGAATCAGGAGAGAATTTAAATATGGTAAAAATCATTTTTTCGTGTATTTAAAAAAATAAACTTGATGATGGTTGCTAACAAACGAAATGTTGTATCAAAAATTGAATAACAGCATTAAGTAGAGCTTGAAAAGTGGCAATGAAAATGAGCTCTTCTTTCCTTGACAGCTCTTCAAATAAGGTCAGAAAAAAATAAAAACGAAAATCAGAAAATTCAATTTTTTTCACATATCTCAAAAACTAAAAGAGATATTCAAGTTCTACAATGACCATAAATACATTCTCTCAAATGCGTAACTCTTGTTCCATTTAACCGACCTTCCATCTCTTACCGTTTCCGAGATATATATAATCAGATAGTAATTAATTTTGGTACTACACATCAATATAAAACCTTAAAAACTTGAACTTTGTATCCATATATTTCGAATTCGGATGAATTCATCATCGGTGGAATACAATTAAAATTAAAACGAAATTATAAATCTACAACAACTAATAACTAACACAATGACATATATGCATATGATCCCATTTTCCACTTTGCTTAAATATTTAGTAGGTATATAAGAATCAAACCGAAATGGCACAACAACCTTTCCTTAACAAAGACCAAAAAAGCGTTTAATTTTTTTAACACAGTTTATTCATAAGAGGTAAGTCACTCTTCTAACGAAGCACCTCTTTTGTAATCTAAATATTTAAATAAACTATAAATAAAGAATCATGGCAAGCCTAAAAGGCTGTAAAACATTTAAATCAGGGTACAAACCCTAAAGTTTTATATGTATACTTTTACACCCATGGCTACAAATTTTAGCTACTTAACAGTTTGGGTAATAAATAGAAGATTTGGTGCCTTTTGCTCAATCGTAGATTAAAGTGGGCCAGGTTCATAAAATTATCGATTTGCCTTACTGACCAAAACATATTTACATGTTCCTAGATATGTTCGCTTTAAAATCGGGGTTGCTTCTTTCTGAAACTAATAATTAAGCACTCGGACGCCAACTTGTTTTTAAATATGGTATAAACAAGTAAACCATTATACAATAAAGTTAAAAGAAAATTTCTACAAGTTTTATTAATGTTATGAATCCGATAAGTTTCCTATTTTGTACATTTATAACTTACTTTACTTTGTACAGGGTGGCCAACTAAGAATGCGAGGTACTGTATCTGGGAAACTATGCATCATAGAGGTTTTCGGGAAAAAAAGTTATTACTAAAACGGCCAATACAAAAACCTGTAAAATATTTTCAAGTTTCTGAAATGGCCACTAGGGGGCGTAACTACAATCTTGAATCTGAAAAGTGATGTTTCTGTGAATTCTGCTATATTAACCTAATAAAAAAATAACTGATCTTTAAAATCGAGGATAATCTGAACTTTTTTTGTTTTACACTTTTTGACGTATGTCTAAAAATAAAGTGGTTGGGGTATTCAAAGGTTTCTTTAAATAATCCCCTGTATCTTCGAAAAGGTTAAGCCGATTTTAACAAACTTGGGCGCGTTGAAATGAGCTATTCTTGGGCTACAAATGTTATAATATTTGAAGTTTTGCTAGTTTCACATATCGTCGCTATAGGGCTTTGTTCGACATTCCAACAGAAACGGTTAATTTTCGCAAAAAAATTAAATACATGGGTATGACTTTTTTTTCATGAAAAAGTAGTTAAGTGATTCCTAAATAAGCTCGCGAAAACCGCATCTCGATATCTTGTTCCTAACCTAAAATATCGGCCAAAGAAAACTTTATAGGAAAATCCCTTAAATTTTTATTTTTTCTTAATTATATTTTTCTGGAATTGTTTCTATTATGTAAGTTGTGGCCCTAAAAAGGACCGATTTAAAGAAGGAAGGTTTTTAATTCCCCCGTAAATGCTCGAAATGCTGACCATCACTTTGTGCATTGCTGAGGCCTCTTATGGGTAAACAAAACTGCAGATTCAATTTCGGCTTTGAATAGGTTACCTAGAAATTGCGATTTTAAATGTTTGTAAATTTATACACCAGAATAAAATCACCCTTTTTGACATTACTACGGGCAAGTAAGCAATGCTAAAAGTTATACGAAAGGCCTATTTATTGTTTGTTTAAATGCATATTCACTATGGATATATACGAAAAATACAATTAATAGAAGCAGGCAATGAAAACAGATATCTAAACAAAACATACATAATCCTCAAATTGTCAATAGTTGTCAATACTTTCACGTTACTTTGAGCAATTTTTGTGCTTTCAAAATGCGTTTTACGAATAATGAAGCTGTTGATATGCTTGCGGTTTATTTTGAATGTCTTCAGAATGCCGTAGTAGCTAAAAGAGTTTACGCGGTTCGATATCCAAATCGGCGTCTTTGCGATGTAAGAGTTTTTCCCCGATTAGTGGCGAGCTTACGAGCCAATGGTAGTTTTCGGCCTACGTTTCAATGGCAAAGAATTGGAAGAACACAAGAAAATATTAACCGTGTACTGGGCTATATTGAAGGAAATCCTCATGTTAGCACAAGAGCATTATCCACTGAGTTGGGCATATCACGGACGACGGTTCAAAATATTTTGAAAGACCATAGGTAAGTTCTAATGGCCATCAACTTTTTTTAATTACTTTAAGAATGCACCCATATCATGTCGTTTTACATCAGGCCTTGAAAGAGGAAGATTTTGATCGAAGGTTAGACTATTGCCATTGGATGTTAGGCATGATACGCGAAAATAGAGAATTTTTATTTCAAATTCTTTGGACCGATGATGCCACCTTCAGTAGTGACGGGAGAGTCAATCTGCACAATATGCATTATGGGTCTGCAGAAAATCCCCATTGGTTGCGTAAAGTTCAGCGCCAAGGACGTTGGAGTTTAAATATGGGCCATATTTTTTCGAGCAACCCCTAAATGGCAATGTATTTCTTTTATTTCAATTACCGTTGTTGTTGGAAGATGTGCCTCTGGAAACAAGGCAAACATTGTTTTTGTAGTTGGATGGTTGCCCAGCACATTTTGCTATTAATGTGCGAGAGCATATTAATGCAGTATTTCAACAGCGGTGTATTGGAAGAGGAAGTCTGTTTCCATGACCTCCGCGATCTCCAGACTTAACTTGCCTCGATTTTTATTTATGGGGGCGCTTAAAGGACATCGTGTTTCGGACTCAACCTACTACTAGAGAAGATATAAAAAATCGGATTGGTAACGCAATACGTAACATACCGAGAGCCGAAATTGAAGCTGCAGTTTTGTCAAGTCATGAGAGGGTCCAGCAATGCATAGAGCGTAATGGTCAGCATTTCGAGTATTTACGGGGGCATTGAAAACCTTCCTCCTTTAAATCGGTCCTTTTTAGGGCCACAACTTACATAATAGAAACAATGTCAGAAAAATATAGTTAAAAAAAAATAAAAATTTAAGGGATTTTCGTATAAAGTTTTCTTTGGCCGATATTTTAGGTTAGGAACAAGATATCGAGATGCGGTTTTCGCGAGCTTATTTAGGCATCATTTAGCTACTTGTTCATGAAAAAAAGTCATACCAATGCATTTAATTTTTTTGCGAAAATTAACCGTTTCTGTCGGAATTTCGAACAAAGCCCTCTAGCGACGACATGTGAAACTAACAAAACTTTAAATATTATAACATTTGTAGCCCAAGAATAGCTCATTTCAATGCGCCCAAGTTTGTTAAAATCGGCTTAGCCGTTTCGAAGATAGAGGGAATTATTTAAGGAAACCTTTGAATACGCCCCACCACTTTATTTTTAGACATAAGTCAAAAAGTGCAAAACAAAAAAAGTTCAGATTATCCTCGACTTTAAAGATCAGTTATTTTTTTATTAGGTTAACATAGCAGAATTCACAAAAACATCACTTTTTTAGATTCGAGATTGCAGTTACGCCCCCTAGCGGCCATTTCAGAAACTATTTTCCAGGTTTTTGTATTGGCAATAGTTTCCTAGATACAGTACCTCGCATTCGTAGTTGGCCACCCTGTACATTTACTACTTATATGTATTTAAATTTAAAAGTATTGCCGCAAATGTTAACTCCTTCTGCGCAAGTTCTATGAGCTTGGGTTGGGGGAACGGGGCGGTGGTAGCGCGCGGTTCGAGCGGTTCGTTTTTTGGATTAACGTCCATATAGTCGCGTTAATAATTCATCGCCGCCTTAATTAATCTAAGTTTGTTATTTTATTGACTAAATTTTCAAGTTAATACTCGTTTAAATTAATAGTTACCGTAAGGTTATTAGATTACCTTTATTAATCTATATGCAATGTGTGTGACCGGATTCCTTAACCAACATGACTGGGAGCTCCCATGAAGAAGAAGTATCGTGGAATAAGGGTAAGTGACACACTTTCAACCTTGTTCTTCATAATATTCATGTTAATATATATAAAATATAGACAGTCCATTTTTTCTCTTAATCAATAAACCCCCTTTTCTCCATCCAAGCGTAACATTTGGTCCTTCGACGTGCCGAATATTCTCCTTCTTTAAATATTTAAATTGTAATATATATTTAAATCTCGCATACAGCATTATTTTTACGCGTATGGTGGTGAAAAAACCAAGCATTTTAGTATAATTTGCAGAATTTTAGAGGTTTTGAAGTGTTTTTAAAAAGAAAATGCCATTCTTATAAATGTAATATTTATTGGAATTTATTTTGGCTATCTTTATGTTTGTTCAAAGAATTTTGATAAGGATGTGCGTACGCTGCACAGGTGTGTTTTAGGGGTCATTACGCTTATCATAGCGCCCGGTGGTCAGTCTGTGTTTGGATTTCGGACTGAATTTCTATTTAGGTATTCGCATCGCTCTCGTGATCTAGTTTGTTTACAATTAAACGCACTTATTCAGTTTTCTTATTTACCGTGTACTTTGTTATATTAATAAAAAATGTCTGATAAAATTCGAAAATATAACGCTTACCGCCAAAGTTGTTCTAACGGAATTATTGCTTTGAATGAACTGGGTATACAGGCATGACAAGACACAACAAAAAGAACGTTGTTTAAAATTCGTTTTGCAGAGGCGAAAACAATACGCGAAGAATTTTCTAAACATCATAATAATATTATGACATTAGTGGCCGCAGATACTGAAGGTGACTTTAATGCTGAAGATAAAATTAAAGAAGCATTTATGAACACGTATTTTTCAGCCAAGGCTATTTTTACTGATTTATTTGAATCGGAAATAAATCCAAACGAGATTATAAGTAATAGACATAATAATAACTCTCAAAATATTTCTTGTAACGTGAATTTACCAAAAATAGAATTAATAAAATTTTATGGAGATTATAAAAGTTTTCCAACCTTTAAAGATATGTTTGACGCTTTGGTCCATAACAATGATTATTATTTAATGTCGTCCTTAAAAGGACAACCCCTTGCTCTGGTTCAATGTTTACCACTGACAGGATCTAATTATAACACGGCCTATGAGAGCCTAGTTAAAAGATATACTAATGTTCTTATCGGTCCGCTACTGAAGCTGCTCCTAAGATTGATCATTTAAACGCGCGAAATTTAAGAAAACTCTTAGATATATTTTCCGAAAACTTGTCGGCATTAAAAAATTTAGGATTTCCCACCGAAGAGTGGAACTTTATTTTAGTTAACATGCTGTTAAGAAAAATTGATTCTGACACGGCTAGGGCTTTTGAATTAACGCACAACTCTACTGAAGTTCCTAAATATATAGAACTTTTTGAATTTTTAAATAAACATTCTTCAGCACTAGACACTGTTTCGATTGCTTTAGAAAAATTTAAAAGGTCAGTAAACGTTTACTAGCCGCAATAATTCAAAGCAATCATTTCTTACTAATACTAATAATTTAAATTGTAGTTTATGTGAACAATCTCATTTATTATACAGGGTGAGTCAGTTTTTTGTAGACAAGCTTTAACAGGAGATAGAACACATGTTTCTAAAAAGAAAAGTTCCTATAAACATATGTCGTAGAAGGCTTCGTTTCCGAGATACAGGGTGTTGAATATAATTTTTTTTTCTCAAATTTTCGTTATAACTCATAAACGAATGCTTAGATATTTTTTCATGTTGGGGGGATAATGTCTATTAATTAAGGGGCATAAAATAAGCGATAAGAATGTTCACAAACTTGCACAGTGGCGGAGTGGAGGGGGTGCTCAACCCCTTTCATAAACAGAACTTCTACGCCAATGACTATATTTTAAAAAAACTGTTATTTTCATTATCTACATACAGTTTAACAAAATAATGTACCTTCTTCTGTTTCGAAATTCCTGTGCGTTTCCGAGTTATTTTGATTTTTAGTGTTTGATGTGGTACTAAGTTAAGTAATGTGCTTTATGTGAATAATTGAATATAAAGTTTTTAATAAAAAAGATATAATAAAACATTTAAAGCCATTTTAGTACCTAACGATCGTTTCTTTAAAATTTCAAATACATTTTCATTTATAAATAGGTCGGTTATCGGTTTTTTTTAGTATCCATTGTTATTATCCTCGTATAAAAAGAAATGCATAATTATTGTTGTCATGCGGTCAATACTTTCTGTATAATTATGTATGTATCAATTTCGTCATAAACATGTATGTAGTTTTTAAGTGAGATTCTAATAAGTTATAGACCGCTGCTCACTTGCTCTCATTAAAGAGCCGCCACTGTATCAAGCCATACTCAAATACAAGACTTTTGTAAATTGAAATCTGTTTAGTACACTAATTTTAACAATCCTTATTTATTATTGTAACAATACTTAATTAATAATTGTGAAATTAAGAAGAATTCTTAGCAATAACGATTTATAAATAAATAACAATAACACTAGTATAATAAAATGAGACACTTTGTTCAAAATGTAAACCGTTCTTTTCAATACACATTTCACAGCGACGTACAATAGAACGTCTTAAGTTAATTAAATGATGCACCCTTATTTCATTGCAAGTATCTCTGATGCGATTGTTAAGTTCTTCAAGTGTATTAACCGGAGTGGTATACGCTTTTTCCTTCATGAATCCCAATACAAAAAAGTCAAGTGGCGTTAAATCGGGGGATCTAGGAGGCCACGCCACTGTACTTCCACGACCTATCCACCTCCCCGGGTAGTTATTGTTTAGCCAATTTCTTACATTTCTGCCATAATGGGCCGAACATCCATCAAGCTGAAATCAAGAATGTCCTCTTAAATTCAAAGGAATGTCTTCTCACATATTAACATTTTTTTATTCTTCTAAAAATTGTAGGAAATTATCTGAATTTACACGTTGTGGCAAGAAACAAGGTCCAAGCAAGTGGTTACCGTAAATTCCAATCCAGACATTTGTACTAAATTCATGTTGAAAACTTCTTGGTCGAATGGCATGTGGGTTTTCATGTGCCCATATATGCAGATTGTGAAAGTTTACGATACCACGACGAGTAAAACAGGATTCATCAGTCCACAGTATGTTGGATAAGAAATCTCTATTATTTTGAATGGAGTTAAGAACCCATCTACAATAATTAAGTCTTCGTTCGGCGTCACCTGGACATAAACCATGAACAGGTTGAAAATGATATGGGCGTCTGTGATCCCGTTTTAAAACCCGGGAAACTTTACTTTGGGAAATCTTCTCCGATACTCCCTAGCTGCGTACCTTGAATTCCCATTTGCGAACCCATAAATAAAATGAATTTCGGCTTGTTCGCTATTTGTAAATGTAAACGGCATGTTACACTAATTAAAAGCTGTCAAATCAAATGAAATAACTTTTTGAACTTAAAAATAATAATTAATAACAGTGAAATTATTCAAGATGAAGCAAGTGTTTGTAAAAAGTCAAACTGTCGTTTCAAAATATAAAATTTAATACTTACTTGTTTTCCAAGGAGTATCATATTTTGGTGTAATGAAATAAGGGCGCATCATTTAGTTAACTTAAGACGTTCTATTGTACGTCGCTGTGAAGTGTGTATTGAAAAGAACGGTTTACATTTTGAACAAAGTGTCTAATTTCATTATACTAGTGTTATTGTTATTTATTTATAAATCGTTATTGCTAAGAATTCTTATTAATTTCACAATTATTAATTAAGTATTGTTACAATAATAAATAAGGATTGTTAAAATTAGTGTACTAAACAGATTTCAATTTACAAAAGTCTTGTATTTGAGTATGGCTTGATACAGTGGTGGCTCTTTAATGAGAGCAAGTAAGCAGCGGTCTATAACTTATTAGAATCTCACTTAAAAACTACATACATGTTTATGGCGAAATTGATACATACATAATTATATAGAAAGTATTGACCGCATAACAATAATAATTATGCATTTCTTTTATACGAGGATAATAACAATGGATACTAAAAAACCGATAACCTACCTATTTATAAATGAAAATATATTTGAAATTTTAAAGAAACTATCGTTAGGTACTAAAATGGCTCTAAATGTTTTATTATATCTTTTTATTAAAACTTTATATTCAATTATTCACATAAAGCACATTACTTAACTTAGTACCACATCAAACACTAAAAATCAAAATAATTCGAAACGCACAGGAATTTCGAAACAGAAGAAGGTACATTATTTTTGTTAAACTGTATGTAGATAATGAAAATAACAGTTTTTAAAATAGTCATTGGCGTAGAAGTTCTGCTTATGAAAGGGGTTGAGCACCCCCTCCACTCCGCCACTGAGCAAGTTTGTGAACATTATTATCGCTTGTTTTATTCCCCTTAATTAATAGACATTATCCCCCCAACATGAAAAAATCTAAGGATTTGTTTATGAGTTATAATGAAAATTTGAGAAAAAAAAATTATATTCAACACCCTGTATCTCGGAAACGAAGCCTTCTACGACATATGTTTATAGGAACTTTTCTTTTTAGAAACATGTGTTCTATCTCCTGTTAAAGTTTGTATACAAAAAACTGACTCACCCTGTATAATTGTCCTATATTTCTAAATAAAACCCTTCTGATCGATATCACTATTGCAAAGGTCAACATATTTGTTTCAATTGTTTATCTAAAATTCACAATTTGAAAAATTGCAAATCTACAATTAGTTGTAAAAAATGTAATCAGCGTCATCATACACTTCTTCATTTTAACAAAGAACCCTCTACTCCCTTAGTGAGCACTGTACAAACCCCGCCACCGCGCCCAAGTTTTACTGAAACTCAATTGATTACGCAAGCAACTACTAATAATCATGGGGCAAGTACTTCACAATCTCTCACTTTGACAGGTTTTACCGATAGAAAACAACCCTCGGTTTTGTTATCTACCGCATGGGTAGCAATTTGTGACAATAAGGGCATTTTTCAAAATTTTAGAGCTGTTTTAGATCGGGTTCACAAACTTCACTTGTATCAAAAATATGTTTTAACCAGCTAGAGTTGAAAAGGTATCATCTTCCGTTTTGTCTACAGGGTTTAGGACAATCGCAAACCGTTTCTCTCTGGGGTGGATATAACATTATAATATTATATATATATATATATATATATATATATATATATATATATATATATATATATATAATATATAACGATCCAGTTATAACTGTAGACGCTTTAACTTTAATAAAAATTTGTGAAAGGTTACCTTCTGCAAATATTGATTCCTCTAATTAGCAACATATATCCAACTTAAAATTAGCGGACCCACTTTTTTATAATTCTAATAATGTTGATGTCTTGCTGGGTGCCGACATTTTTTCTAAAATTCTGTTAGATGGTAGGCTTCTGGGTAAACCAAGAGAACCTGACGCATTCCAAACTATTTTTGGTTATATTTTACTGGGAAAAATGAACCAAAGTCCTTTGCAAAAAATTAATACATTTTTCTGTTCTACCCTAGAAACGCCATTGAGATTAGCGCTTACAAAATTTTGGGAACTTGAGAATGTTCCATACATTTACACGCTCTCACAAACAGATAATTTGTGTGAAAAATATTTTCAGAAACTTGTCACCGGGACAAGTCCGGTCGCTATGTTGTTTCGTTACCTTTTTGTGAAAATTCGCCTGTTTTTCCTGACATTCGCGGATTAGCAGTTCAACGTTTTTTATCATTAGAACGCTGGTTATTAAAAAATTTAGATTTGTATAAGGAGTATTGTAAATGTATGCAAGAATATCTCGACCTAAATCACATGACATTAGTTTCCGATGAAATTGTTACGAATTTTAGTTACTATATACCTCATCACGCAATAGTAAAACCGATAGTTTAAGTACCAAACTTAGAGCGGTATTTGACGCATCGGCTAAACTTTCCAGCCAAAAATCTTTAAATGAGTGTCTCTTAGTTGGTGCTAAGTTGCAAACTGATATTACTACAATTTTATTACAATTTCGCGTTCATAAGGTTTGTTTTACCGCAGATATTTGTCAAATGTGTAGACAAATATTAATTTCATCCCAAGATCGTGATTATCAACGCATTATTTGGAGATTTCCGCCCGATGAACCTTTGCAAGAGTATTGTTTAAATACGGTAACCTATGGCGTTAATACTGCACCATTTCTTGCATTACGCACGTTACGCCAATTAGTTTTAGATGAAGGTACTAATTTTCCGCTTGCCGCAATCGCCTTAAAAAATAATACTTATATTGATGACATAGTGACAGATTCTTCTTCAATTGAAGACACTATTCTACTTCGGGATGAATTAATTTCGTTACTAAATAGGGGGTGTTTTGAATTGCATAAGTGGTCTTGCAATGACCCATCCTTACTTACAGTTTCCAGAATCGCATCTTTGTATGAATCCGCTTTCTCTGGACCTTGAATCTGAGTCCCAAATGAATTGCAAAGGTTAATGCAAAAAGCCGCCATTGTAGAAGCCATCGAATGGCAATTTAATGCGCCTTCTGCACCTCACTGGGGTGGGGTGTGGGAGGCCGGAATAAAATCTATTAAAACTCATATTATCCGCGTTATTGGTCAACAGATTTTATCTTATGAAGAACTGTATACTTTGTTAGTTCAAATAGAAAGCGTACTAAATTCAAGACCTTTAACACCTTTAAGTTCAGATCCAAATGATTTTAATGTATTAACGCCCTGTCATTTTCTTACTATGGAACCACTGACTACCGTACCGAATGATGACCTTTCACAGATACCTGTGGATCGGTTAACACGCTGGCAATTGCTCCAAAGACTTCACCAGGACTTTTGGCGTAGATGGAATTTGGAGTATTTGCACACGCTCCATGAAAGGAGCAAATGGACAAATTCCGATACTTCAGTGGTACCGGGTACCTTAGTTTTGATTAAGAGTGACGTTTACCTCCTTTAAATTGGCAACTTGACCGCATTTTAGAAGTGTTTCCTGGAAAGGATAATGTAGTCCGCATAGCAAGTGTTAAAACTTCCAATGGAGTATTAAAGCGCCCCCTTGTCAAACTGTGCCCGCTACCATTACGCGAATAATTTCTTTTTTATTTTTTATATCTACGCTCTTTAAAAAAAATTTTTTTTTGGATTTTTAGTTAAAATTCTTTGAATAATTACTTGTTTATTATTTTCTTTTTTTTATATTTATCTAAGTATTGCCGCAAATGTTAACTCCTTCTGCGTAAGTTCTAAGAGCTTGGCTTGGGGGAACGGGGTGGAGGTAGCGCGCGGTTCGAGCGGTTTGTTTTTTAGATTAACGTCCATATAGTCGCGTTAATAAAAAATTTCAAGTTGATACTCATTTAAATTAATAGTTATCGTAAGGTTATTAGATTACCTTTCTTAATCTATATGCAACGTGTGTGATCGGATTCCTTAACCAACAACACTGGGAGCTCCCAAGAAGAAGAAGTCTCGTGGAATAAGGGTAAGTCATACACTTCCAACCTTGTTCTTCATAATATTCATGTTAATGTATATAAAATATAGACAGTCCATTTTTTCTCTTAATCTATAAACCCCCTTTTCACTATCCAAGGGTAACAATTAACACAACCTATATTTAATTATAAACAGATATGAATAATTATTAATTAATACTGTGTGTAATTAATGGAAACAGAATACATTTTTCTTGGTCACACTCTAGATAACGAAATGGATGTATGCTGTCAGCGATTTGGTAACTGTTGCGTAATATTACTATAGGTTGAAATAAATCTGGATTTGTATGCTTAATAATTCCCAAATAAATACATTTCACTTTCGATCAATCGTACTAATACCGTAACTTGGATTAACGGTAAAATATTTAATGGCGTAGATGTGTTTAAATGTGTAAAGAAGTAAAAAATGAAACCTAAACGTGAATGTAAAAAAATAAAGGTGCCTGAAAAAAAAGCAACCGTCTTAAACTTTAATATAATAGTTTTTTATATCTCACCATAAAATTTATAGCACTTTTAAAAAGTTTAACAAAGCAACATGGATACCACATTCAACTTTAAAATCTCATCAACAAGAATCGCTATAGTAGTCTTTGCGCAAGACATGCGAATCTAATGTGCAAACACTATGCGTACGAGTTCTAATTAAAATAATTAAATGCATGTTTTTATGCAACTAGATATACAACACACGCTGCATGAAATACACGTTAATTTCCTACAAAGATGTGAATTATTAACAACACGTTCGAAGTTTCTTACAAGACACCTAATTCTTCGAACACTATTGATAGAGGGGTTTCCCTATATACGAAACGATCCAGCTTTTTCGAAATGGTAGGAGTACTCAATTCGCAAGCTAAGCATTTAAACAAAGTATGAATAAGTAAATTATTTTAATGGCAAACTCAAAAGAATCTAATTCTTTAAACATAGTTTCAATTCAACATCCCCCTATCCACCCTCCTAAGTGTACCTGAGTGCTTTAGCACGGTAAATTAATACCTTCAAAAAGACATTTATTAAAAAAAATAGTTTAATCTTGAGAAACAGGCCCTTTCGCTGATGACAATGTCCAACTTTTTCGAAACGGTGAGAGTACTTGATTTGGAAACTAAATAGGTTACTCTTGAGAGCTTCACTTTCTAGTTCAGGGGGTCTACCTTAATGTTAAGTTGACACCACCCAAATCAAACTCATTTTTGTGCCAAACGGCTAAAGCTCTAAATTTTTGGCATTTGCCCTTAGTTATCACCTAATTAGCATCTAATTATAAATTTACAAGAAAGTTCTCGATGATTGAGGCCGGAGTCTAACTGAATGCGAATTCGATTTTGAATTATTTCAAACGAACAACGAATCAGGACTATTCAATTTCGAAACATCTAGTAAATGTCTTGTGAATGTATCAGGATCAGCTACAAACGCATCTCCATAATGTTTATTGTGCAGTTGCATTTGTAAATAGGTTCATTTTTACAAAATTTTGCCCTCAAAGTAAGAAATAAGTAACAAATTCAGACGTACTTGTTTTTGCAGCCCTTGCACTATATATTTTTTTTAGTAATGGTGATCTGGCTGACTCACTCAACTTTGATCGTGATTCCCCGATAAACGGTTTGACCAACAAATTAGCAACAAAACAACACTGAGTTTTGGTACGGTTTTGATTACTATACGTGATTTTTATGTTCTGGGAAGTTAAAGTACCGGTTGGTAGGTAACACAATCTACTTCCGGGATAATTTTCAAGCAACGTATTTCTCGCTATAAAAGTTGGACGTGGCAACACCGCATATAATACCACACCAAGTTTAAAGATTTCTGATAAATAAACAACATTTAATTCAAAAGACAATTTAAAAGGTTATATGATTATTTTGGTTGACGACATTTTGTCTAGTTACTTTTATTAAATTCACGTTTTAAGGAAACAATGTGCTAGAATTTTTTTTCTATTTTTACAAAATTCAAATTATAAGATATATTTTGGTTTAAGCCAGCTTTTATTTCAAGCATTAGTTAGTAGTACTGTACTAAATAGAAATTTTTCTTTCGTTTTATACGGATATGTTTCTTGACAATACAGTTGACCTTTCGTCTCTTTAGGAGGTAAGTCTTCAATTCTTTTTTACATCCTTTATGTTAATGTTCATATGTTTCAAATATCCATAACTACTGCTGGCCTGGTAACAAAGATTCTCCTTTTAATTTTTTTTCTTGTGGTACATTTATACTTAATCACTTTCCGAAGTATGTATTTATGGGCATGCCAGTCGTACATTTCCTAACCGCTAATCAACGAAGCGAGAAACAGGAGGCATATCACAACTTCAGATCGTAGGCGGTTAAAGGTGTTTTATTGTCCTTGGGTCGACCTCTGCTTATTGAAACTGAACTAAACCACGAGTAACCCCACAAATAAGTTAATGGTGAGTTATGTTTTGCTTTATTAATTAATGGAGCCCTGGAAAGACAATACATTAACAACAGTAATCAAGTGCGTATAACTCACGCCAATAAACCAAAACTACCAGCAGTTACAGAAGGTGCTCCATATAACTACAAATGATATTGTTCTTTTGATTCTGCATGGCTTATTATACAATGTAGCAACTGTATGCACCTATAGTTTTTACTTGTGAAGAGTTCAACCTACGATCTAATAAACATTACTTATAGTATAGGTGTATAAGGTAAATATTTTATGCTACTTACTCAAGGTGCTCGTGTATGAATTCAATAACCAGCTTTGACAGAACACTATTTTTTGCCCTGGTTACCATTATTAACCACATTATATGCATAGTTGGCAGTTGTCAAATTTACTTGCAACTCGTGTCAAGTTACAGTTATTACATTAGAAATGCCGCTTCAGTAAAGTAATGTGTTTATACAGGACAATCCATACCAGACTTTTAATGTACGCTAGTTAACTTGTATCGTTAATGTTTTCTTTTTGATTACTGATTAATGAGTAGAAGCTTAGTTTATAATGCGCTTTATCAAAAGCTGATAATAGCTTGGTAATAGCTTTACTGTTAATGTATCTTCAGGTGATGAGGCCTTCAGTCCGTGAACCGTAAATATCGATTATCGTCACATACGTTATGTCTGAGGATCATTTTTATTATTACTAAATTTAATTTACGTATTAAGTATTCAATAAATACATACCCCAATATTATGTGAGTTACGTACCTTTCTAGGGTTACTTTATATTTCTACATGGGGGCATCTGGTTAGTATAGGATTTGCGCAAATAAATTGTTTTTGTTTGAATCATACAAACCTCCTGGCTGTTCATGCTTGTTTACTAACGTTTTAAAACTACGTGTACCACATTTTCTTGTGTTTAATGGATTTATATTTTACTTGCCACTTACGCATAGGGCAACTTTTCCTGTTGTTTATTTCTAGCTAACCCGGTGCGACGTCGTCTCCTGCTGGATGTTTGACAGTTCCAGTTGAGTTAATTCATTTTGATTATTAAAAATTTTTTGTTTTGTTTGTAGTACGCTTTATTTAAAACACTAAAAAGGTAAGTGGTTTGATTCCTTATTATTGTAAATGATTTAATAGTACTGTAAATTATTATTATTATAAATGGTTTATGGTAACTGACAGTTCTTGTCTCAGCAACATTATACAAATTTGGGCTGAGGCCTGTAGGAAATAAAAATTTGTGTAGGACGACCATTATTTCTTGGTCTGATTTGTATTATTATCACAGATACTTAACATGTCCTCATTCAGAACAGCGTTTCGTTTCCTTATTTTAACTCTTATCTTGACTGTGTATTTTCTTGGTTTGACCGAACTGGTAGCGCAGTGGCGACACGACCTGCTTAGCATTTGGGAGGTAATGGGTTCGATTCCCATTACCGTCTATCTTGTATGAGGTTTTTTCAGGGGGTTTTCCTCGTAAACATGTAGCGGCGTGGTCACTACGTATATGCACACCATGTGCGGCTGCTTAGGCGAATGCCGGCGTAGTATTTTCCCCCTCAGAACCCTAACTCCGTTCCTTCCGATCTTATCCTGACCGCACCCATCCTTAATCCCACCATGCATATATACGTAATGCATGTATGTATGTTGGGAATCCACGATTTTGGCTGAAGAAGCTCGGAAAGCTCGAGCAACCCGCCCTCCCTCTTGGGGAGGGAATGAAATACGTGGCCTTTTCCTTTTCCTTTCTTGGTTTGAGGGCAATACAACTGCAAACCAAGTGGTACTCTTTTTAAAATTATATTTTTTTCTACGCTAACAGGCCCTCGCATCCAAGTGCTCTCCAAAAAGGCTGAGCTGCCAGTTATCTTAGAATGGGTCACGACACACCTATTTTGGAGATCGGTGTCTTTGTGAATGTAACAGTTTGTAAATAGGTGTCAATCATTTTTGTGCTAGTGGGGGGTTCAGTTTAGGTAGGTAAACTTTTCCTAAAATAAAATTTAAGAATTTTTATGTTTTATTACAGTCCATCATGCCAATTCTGTTATGAACGCGTTGAAATTGCTTAATATTTTTAACTGCTAATACAAATGATATATTAATAACACAAAGGAAGGTTACTTTGAACGTTTAGGATCATAAGTAATTCATTTCCGGAAAACCCTTTTTGAATCTGCCTTAGACTTGTTTCTTCGTGTTAACAGTAAAGGATACATTCAATATATAACTAAAAATTATTTAGAGCCTCTTGGACCTTTACCCTTTTTTTTGCAAATCCTTTATCCATCTGCACCATGCTTTATATGGTCAAGTACAATAATTTAAATGAAAACATTGACAATCTTTGTTAAGTTATATTATCACATTTTATGTCTAATGTTATGAACAATGGATTAACCTACGGTTATTTATATACTATTACCACATAGATAGTAAGACTGAAATACGTTATTTACAGAATTGTACAGGGTCTTTTATTCTTCCGACGGTACGAAAAAGAACTGGTATAAGTTTTTAATGCAAGTGCAAATAGTTCTTTGATACCGGAACCTTCTTTTGATGAGCATTCCATAAATCCAGCTGCATGTAATTTTTCTGCCAACTCCTCGCCTTCTCTTGTTGCTATTTTTGGTGGTAGATCATTTTTAGTACCTTAATTAAAAATTACTACCGCAAGTTGCCTAAAAATAATATTTTTCACTCACCAACAATTATAAAAGGTACTCTTGGTTGATGTTTATTAATTTCAGGTAACCATTTCTTAACAACATGAAAAAATGATAGTTCGTCATCGACAGAATAACAGACTAAGAATATTTTGGCCTGGAACAAAAGAAAATAACGTTACGCAAAAAAAAACTGAAATTAATTAATTTTCATACATTTTTATATACCAACGACCTAATAATCTTATACTCATCTGTTCCAAGGCAATCTATGATAACACCAGGAAGTGATAAATTGTTATCAGTAAATAATGTTTCATACATCCATTTAATTCTGTGGAAGTACAGTAAATAACTATTCGTTCCTTATTAGAAAGTTAAAGAAAAGTTACTCACTCAACCGGAAGATATTCAGTGAGGTCTTCAAATCTATCATTAACCTGTCGTCTTACTAATGTAGTTTTTCCAACTTTATTGTCGCCGATTACTATAATTTTAAACAGATTTTTTGACTCTTTCATTGTACGTTACAAACAGTGGAATACTATAAGGGAATTACAATGAGACGTGGTTTATATTTATATATTTTTTCTCGATAAGCGACGCATGTACATTAGTATAAAAATTTCACGTATAAATATAGCATCGTTTCAAATAATAGATAAAGTTAGAACACATAGATAAACGCATTTATTTACAAAGGGGTTTTTTTTGTTAAGACTAGTCCGGTTTTTCTTAGCCTGAGCACGGAATAGATTATGTACCTTTGTATCAATTAAAACTTATCACTTATCCTATCTACAACTGTAGTATGTAGCGTTATTATTTATAAAAGGACTTTAGATAAAATATCTGGTGTGCAACACTCTACAACTCATAAAGTGCAAATTAAAAGAAAGAAAATAGTGTATTGTTTAGGATAACTATGTTAACCCTTATTGTAATACGTTCATAATAAGAACAGCCAACATTGTGAAAATAACATTAATCGTCACCCAGTGCAAGGCTGTCAAAAATGTTGAGCTTTGGGAAATCACGTTTTAACCCTTTATAAGACAAAAGTGACTTCCTACATCCAGTAGTCGAATAGAGTTGTGTACAGTACCTCTTCCATGTTTATTATTATTTTTTCGGCCAGTTCCTTCTTGATCGGCTGGTCAGCCTCTTCGTAGAGTACTAGAAAAAGTACCAATAAGCTGATCTAACAGGCAGTTCCTGAACTGCAAGTGTCAGTCATGCACTTAGAGGTGTGATTTTCACTTACCGTAGAACGGGGTGAGATTGATTTCGAGGGGTGTCTTTGATATGTAATTCGTATTTCAAATTAGGCGCACACTGTAGCGCATGTGTGTCTGCAACAAATCTACCGAGTAGGATGAAGGAGAGGGAAGACATGGTGTGGTCGTTGCACGTTGAACGTTCGACGTTAGCTACAGTATAACCAGTTTTTGTGATTAATATAAATGAACGAATAAAACGTGCCCTGGAAAAGTTTGAGAATAGCAAGGTAAGTAAATTTTTTGTGCGAGATCTTGAATTCTCTTCATAAACTTACATATTCAGGCAGTAATAATCTGAAAACGTTGATTGTTTTGAGTCAATTTCCATTGCGTTACAAAATCAAACACGTCGTGGGGTCAGTTTGATCTATTGCATGGGGTGTCATTGATGATATGTTGCTTAGATCAATCTAGCCCCAGTGTGTCATAACAGATTTGGACATGTTTTAAAATACTATTTTCTTATTCTGCAGACCTACCTATAAAAAAGTTGTTGTAGGTCGTACCTATAAAAACTTTACTGAAGATCAGCTGGATGAAGCTGTACTGAAGGTAGTTGAGGGTGAATTATCCATGAAAGCCGCTTCCAAAAAATACAAGATACTGTTTGGCACGATTAATAATAAGTTTCATGGTAGATATATAAGAAAGCCAGGTGGACAGTCTGCGTTTACTGAAGCGGAAGAAATTGCAATTTTAAATGCCGTTACCAGATGTGCCGACTGGGGGTTTCCCCTAACAATATTTGATTTGAGAATGTTTGCCAAGCCATACCTTGATGGAAAAGGTAGAATAGTTACTAAACTCCAAAATAATTTGCCAGGGAAAGATTGGGCATACAGTATCATAAATCGACATAAATCGGATGCGGCCTTAAGATTCGCCACCAATATAAATAAAAACAGGTCAACAGTATCAAGACCTGTATTAAAAACGTTCTTTGACAATTTGCAAAAAACGCAAAATGTATTCAATTATGATGAAACAAATGTGGCAGATGACCCTGGAAAATTGAGGTCTATCTATAGAAGAGGCGTGAAATATCCGGAAAAGATATGTAATCATTCGAAGAGTGCTACCACTATAATGATTTGTGGGTCGGCAGATGGTACACTTGTACCACCATATATAGTATTTAAAAGCGAGTATCTTTACAATACGTGGAAGGAGAATGGTCCACGTGGAACTCCTTGTTGCAACAAACCATGCTGTTCACAAGGGTGTAGATTCAACAGAACTACCCATGGCTGGTTTCATAGCAGCACGTTCCAAGATTGGTTTGAGACAATATTTTTACGACATGCCAGGCGCCTAGATGGGCGCAAATTTATTATAGGGGATAATCTTGCATCCCATTTCAACGAGAGAGTCTTACAGTTGTGTGGGGAATATAATATTTCCTTTGTTTGTTTGGTTCCAGACTCCACCCACTTAAGTCAGCCTCTCGATGTCGCGTTTTTTAAACCCATGAAAGTGGCTTGGCGTGTAATATTAAATGAATATAAAATTCAAAATCCACGACAAACTGGTATACCAAAAGAAGCTTTTGCTGGACTTTTGGAAAGGCGTTATACCTAAAAGTAGAAATCAAAACACGGAAGCAAACGGTATTAGTAGAAATCTCCAAAGAGGGTTTGTTGCTACTGGGATTTTACCCTTCAATCCAAGTAAGGTTTTAGATAAGATCCCTGAAGCTGACCATACAAATATTGCGGGAGAAGTTGACAATATGCTCACCAACTATCTAAAAGAAAGACGTTTTGGAGAAAGAACAGAGAAAATCCAACGTAAGAAAAAACGACTAGATGTACAACCAGGAAAAAGTATCGCAACTTACGACAGTGACACTTCAGAAGACGATTCCATACTTCAAGATGAAGAAAGTACCACTGAAGAAGAGGTTGAAGAAATGGAAGAAGAAGCAGAAAATCTAATTTATACGAAGCCAGAGTGTCAACTCTTAATACCAGAAACATTTGTCATAGTGAAATTTGTGCCTGGTAAAAGAAAGTCTTTTTCACACAGATACGTTTGTGTCGTTCAAGAAGTTCTGTCTAGTACTGAGTATACTGTTATGGGACCGAAATCACTAAATAATAATCATTCAAAATATAAACTGATACCTGAAGATGTATCCACGGTATCATATCTTTTTTACCAGAGCCTTGATTAGAATCAAATGATGGCGACAATGTTTTCACTTTCACGGGTTCAGTAGATGTAAACGAAATGTAAAATACGTATAATTTAACCTTCCGCTTTTCTGTTATATAGAATTTATTTGTGTTCTTATTTAGAAAATTTATTTTACGTTCTTTGAGTTAAAAATGCCTATTTTGTTATGAAATAAATAAAACAATAAATATTTTTGTACCTCAAGAAACGAGTATCAATTTCGCCCCACTAGTGAACAATGAAAATTCTATCAAAACGGCCGAGAAAAAAATAATATGGGGTGAATATGATCCTGAGTAATGTGCTTGACATTAATTCTAGCGTATTTAAACATGGTGTATCAAAGTAGCCCCTCTAGGGTTATAACTTTGATCTTGCAATTTTTTTTGGTTTTCTTGAAATTTTGGATTAATCCACGAAATTTATGAGTTTTATAAGACTTGTGATGCTAAGATCAATAACATAGGATAATCATACCAAACGAAGATAACACCAATGATTAGATATATGCATTTGAAATAAAAATTTGATCAATCTCACCCCGTTCTACGGTATATATTTTGTTTTATATAATATATAAGAATTTACCACTGCTGCATCCGTGAAATAAAAAAACAGCTTCACCTGCCATCTGCGTGACTTCCATGCAATATTATATGTTGAATGCAGTTGGTCAAAATGGTCAACACCACCCATGTGCAAGTTATAGCCTTAGATAGCCCTGGGACGAATCACATTTTCTTTCTCTCCAGTTTTATTTCGCCTTTGAAGACAGCTTTGTCAGAAAGATCATGCATGTTACTGGCAAACGATAACAGGTTTGGGACTTCTATCTTTCCATTCATACACAGTAACGTTATCACCTGAACTAGCGAAATCAAACTGTCCCAATGATAATTTTATTTTGACATAACTTGTCATGCGGAAAGTTTTTTCTATTTATACGAAATGTTCCACAAGCAAACAAAGATTTTTCCGATAACAATTTTGTCAGCAATGAAAATGTTGAAAAAAGATTGTCAAAATACAGACAGTATCCATGTCCTGATAGAGGTTCCGAAAGATTCAAAACAACTCTCTCTCCTAAAGTGAGTCCGTCTAGATTTGCAGACTTTCCATGGTAAACAGTGAAATCCACCATATACCCTGTATTAGCACAAGCCATTACCCCAACTTTTATTCCCTTCTTGATAGGATTTAATGGCATATATTGCTAAAGTGTTGTCCGGCCTTTGAAAGCGACCATACTCTCATCAATGGAAATGAATCTGGATCGCGCAAAAATTTTCTTTGAATTTGGCCGACAAATGGTCTAATAAAGGCTGCACTTTATACAATTTGTTGTAGTCATCATCTTCCTTTTTCATTATCAGCTAAATGAATAAATCTAAAGATTTTTAAAAATCTTTTCATTGTCATCACACTTGTAACAAAATAAATAAAATTTGGATTGTTCGACCAGTATAATCTCATGCTTGGTAAACTATTGATACCAAATAACATCAATAAACCGATGAATGCTTTTATTTCATCAATGTAAGCAAATTTACATTTCTGTGATGCATACAAATTACTTTGCTCTATAATAACTGTCATATTACTATCAAAATAGGACTCGAAAATAGAGAGGACGTTCTCAGTAGAAAAATCATACTGTGCTCCAAAAGGTTGATCAAACTTAAAAGTTTTAAAACATAGATTAGGAAGGGGTAACTTTTTTCCCACTTCATTTTCTCAGGCTCGCCACTTGAAGCTTGTATCTTTACCGCTTTTGTTTTGGGTTGGGTAGCTTCTTCTTCACCATCTTCAGAAGATTCGCTGGAAGCAAAATGATGTAAGGGTCTTTTTCGAACTTTGTCATCAACAATAAAATTAGGATCATCTATACTGTCATCTGATGAATAAAATTTCGTGCCTCCATCATCTTCTTCTGACTCGACAACTGAGGGTTTATGTAGTCTTTTAGCTGAGACTGTTGCTCGCAGTCCCTTGGAGGTGGAAGGAGTTTGATCCATATATTCCAGAACGGCAGTAAAGCGTCTTGATGATCCAGAGGAGTCATTTGATTCACTCAAGGGGGTCGAGGAATTTCTACTTGATCTATTCGATTGGAAAACTTGTAGTGGAAAATCATCCTCGGCATCAGAGTCTCCACCTACATCAGAGTCTATAGCTCGCGGATCCGTTATTTTTCCTCATCACACAACTCTGCAAGCAGATCAAATGCTTCTTCATGTGACATTTTTAATAAGTCAAACCGTTTTGCCACATCTGAAAAAACTAGGCAATGTTAGACTTGCCCAATATACACATGTGCTCTAAAATGGTCAAATCATCTTTGCCGATCAAATATTAGTGAGATTTTGAGCTTTGTATTTTAGAATATTGTTAACAGAATATATTGCATTATTTTGCAAAATACAAAACTATACGTATTAAAAAAAAAAAAAACAGCAAAGTTTGAAAAAAAATTCTAACCTACAAAATATTTAAAAAAAAACTTAAGAAAGTCTGTAATATTTAAAGAAAACTGACTCTAAGTAATTCAATAAGCATAGAAACATTTTTTCTAATGAAAATAATTGAAAATACTTACTGATTTTGCTGAAATTCGTAAATTCTGGACCGCTTTAAATGTCAGTAACGCACATTGACACAAATACGTAACGTCATATGGAAACTAGGTAAATATTTTAACATTAAATTTAATTTTAGCCACTGTTACCAATATACAAACATTAAATGATAAATATTTGTACCAGGGTGCTTTATTTTACCTATAGAAAGCACGGTAGTGCATAAAGATCATTTCTAATGGTAAATTTTCTATATTTTGAACCATATGTCATGCGGTAAATTATTATACCACAGTCGTATAAAGGGTTAAAGTATACTAATATTTAGTGGTAGTTTATTTTTATGATTTAGAAAAGTGCTAGAGAATCCATCTTTTACAATAGCAGAGTTACTAACTTGAAGGCAAATTTTACCCAGTTTTGACTATCGTATGACCCTTTTAACCCTTTAAGGGCTTTGAGTTGTGACGGTTTTTCCTATAAATTGTTCATAACGTTTTTGAGGTGTGACAGTATTGAAGGGAAAAGGGTAAACTAAAAACGCAAGAGGTCTTCATTTTTAATAATATTTTTATTACTACATAAAAAAAAAGTATTAGGTACCTTGCACATTAAAAATTTACTTGTAGAACTACAGCCTTTCCAGACTAACTTTACCTCTGGCATGCGGAGGGTGTGTAAGAGTGAATCAGACAATGAGATGCCTCGTAATGACCAATACGAGGCATCTCATTGGCTGATCACCCTCCTCCGCATGCCAAAGGTAAAGTTAGTCTGGAACGACTAATAAAAAACCAATAATAAAAGTATTAGGTATATTATTTTGCCTAACACGCAAGGTAGCTTAATTTATTTTTAATAATTTTGTAATTATTGTATTAAGTATCTGTATTAAAAAACTTACAAAATAAAAACAATTTAAAAAAATTACTTGTAAAACTCAAAGTTGTAAGTTAGCATTTTTAATGATTTCTTAATTACAGTATTAAAAAACTTACAAATAAAATGAATATGGCAGATGCGTATATAAGTGGCAAGTTTTTGAACATTTTTTCTTTGTTTTCACATTTGAAGGTTGATCCAACTTTTATTTTCGGTACTATATGTGATTTTAAGTTGAATTATAACATTGTGTTGTATATTCCTTGACTGAAAATTCAAAATTTAAGCTAACTTTTACGTTTGTTACTATGTTTGATCTTAATTGCAATTAATTAATCATAAAAGTAGGCAATTAATGTCGGGAGAGCTAACAGGCCTATTATCGTTATTTATTGTTACCCTTCAATTGAATAAAAAGGAAACTTACAGAGTGGAAACGTTTAAGTTGCCACGGTTCACGACAATAGTAAAACAGATTTGATAAATAAATAATAAATTAAATAACAGAGAACTAACTATAGCTTGGAAATCTAAATTAAAAGTAATTGAAACATTTGATCGCAAATAAATAACAGCAAGTTCGGTGAGTTGAAACGTGATGTGACTAAGGGTATGTAAGTGGAAAAATGTACATGTATTTTATTTATTTATGTATTCATACAATAAGTATACGATCTATTATTTATGTCTTTCTTGACTCTATCTATATTTCTACTTCTTACTTCCTTACGTGCCGAGGTAGTAGAGTAATAACTCTAGTAGGACGATACCCTTAGTAGGGAATCCTACATCTTCCGCGCACGATTTGGCCAGTAACCGGTCTGCTCGCTATGGTATTACTCAAGAATACAATACAATTGCCTCGAATCGACCTAGCTACAAGGGGCGGTTAAGGTCGAAACAGACAGGCGCCGTTGCTCACGACTGTTCAAGGAATAAATGGCGACTCGGTACGTGAATTGTTAGAGGTATGCATGGTGAAGAATTTGAAATTGCGAATGTAATGTACAAAAGGCAACGTGTGTGTATCGGAGACGAAGCGCAAAGGAAAGGATGCTATACAGATGGAGGATGGCAGCCTAGCACTGTGGTCAGGAGTTGAGGAGCATGGCGCAAGGAGAGTTGGAGTGATCGTAAGTGAAAGAGCGAAAGGATGTGTTAAACAGTACGAATTGGTATCTCCCCGGGTAATGTAGGTTAGAATGAAAGAGGAGTTTCGAAGAATTTTTCTTATTGCGTGCTACGCACCGGTTAATGGAGAAAGAGACCAGGAGCGTGAGAACTTCTGGAATGAAGTAGAGAACGTGTTGAACGTATGTAAGCCAACCGAAAGGATGATGATAGTGGGGGGGAGGGGGGTATGAACAGAGAGCTGTACAGAGAGAACATAGTGTATTATGGACGGCTTAGAAACCTGGCGAAAGACACAAAAGTATTTGCGGATCGGAGTGTGGATCGGACCACTTTTGGTTATATCGAGTGTGTGTTTAGTACAAAAGTGGGGCTGGCGAAAGAAAGCAAACGTAGTGCCAACGTCCAGAATTAGGGTAGGCACATTAGTGGATAGTGGTGCGAGAATGAAATACGTAGATGGTGTGAGTAAAAAGTTGAATGTGAATGAAACAGTGTCGAACGAACAAATAAAACACAATGACGTTGAAAATGCATGATTAAGTTTGAAAAACTGTATTGTCAATTGTGCCATGCGGATGTGTGGAATACCGACTGTAGGTAGATAGAAAAAATGTGCTTGGTGAAATGAGTAATATTGAGCAAGGAGTGCGACAAGGCTATGAGATGTCACCGTGGTTGTTCAATGTATACATGGATAAATGTGTTAGGTAAGTATGTACTGATACAGACGGTGTAACGGTTGGTGACGTAAATGTACGACTTCTGGTGTATGCAAATAACACAGTCCTATTAAGTGACAGTGCGAATGAGGTATAAACTGCTCTGAGAAAGTTTGATACAGTCTGTGAGAGCATGGACCTAAAGGTAAACGTTAACAAAACTAAGATTGTGGTGTTCAATCGGGAAAGCGAAAAGGCGAAGGGCAGAGTATTTACTCTGAAAGTTATAGGTATATCTGGGTAGAATGTTCACTGCGGGTGGTGCAATGGAGGGCGAGATTGGACGAATGGTCAATGCTTGAAGGAAAGTGATTGGACGTATGTGGACGATAATGAGAAACGAAAGTTTGATCCTAGCTGCAAAAAGAGCAATTTATAATGGCGTGTTTGTCCCATCAGTACTGTATAGATGTGAGTCATGCGTATGTCAAAAAAAGCACGAAAGAGAAATAAATGCCGTGGGTATGAGATTCCTGAGAAGCGCATGTGGTAAAACGGGAAGGGAAAAGATAAAAAATTGGTGCATAATGACAGTGTGGCGAGGAAAAGACGATGATGGATAGATATAAAAGTAGTACATTATGTTGGTTTGGTCACATTGACAGAATCAACAACCAACACAAGATTAACAAAGCAAATATATGTGGGTGAGGTTAGAGGTAAGGCTGTGCCTGGTAGGCCGTGTAAAACTTGGCTGATGTAGTAGAATGTATAATAAAGGAAAGAAAGATAAGGGGTTTTAAAAATAAAACGACATATCAGAGACAACGTATGAATCTTGCGGAAGCTAGGGAGTTATGCAGTGATCGGAAATCATGGAGAAATGTTGGGAATGAAAACTAAATAAGAGGCAGGGATTGTTATGCCTACCCCGCAAGGAAATGGTGTGAAGGTTAAGTTAAACATAAAAAGAAGTTAGATAATGATTAGGTTAGTACGCGGTGTATTAAAAAATTACCTACTTAAAAAAAATCCACTAATTAACCGTTTCGGTCACCACGTACACTACATTGTACGTGAAGTTTCTCAATTTTTAAATATTGCAAGACCCTAATTATATCCATCCTAGATGCACATATAATATAGTTTCCTACCTTTTCTTTAAAATAAAATCATGTGGCGATATCTTGATCTCAATGGCAACAAATGTGATATTTGTTAAGTTTTGCCCACACCTAAAAATCTGAAGAGATCAGTAACGCTGCGAGGGAACTCACTTTTTGCAACTGAATGTTGTCAAATGGGTCTAATATTCCTTATTCACAATTTTAAAGATGTAAGTTAGTGTGTGGCAGTGCATATTATTAGCATTTTTGTTTTTGATCCTATTTTAGTGCTTTTAAAGTATGTGTACTAGAGTAACAAACGTGATTCAACGTTACAAGATCCTCAGCTAAACATAACCTAACTAAAACATAATTCTTTTTTATAATGTTTATTTTATTAGAATTTTGGGTCCAGACCTGTGACTCTATGAATTAATCTAAAACCTTTCTGATGTAGAAATTGTCAGCGAGGATGAAGGCGATGGCCGGGATATCGGCAGATTACCCCATACAGATAGTAGTTGAACAACTCATTTTTGCCTAGTTTGTAAGCTAATATACTACATTTTTGATGCTCAACGGCAAGAACCCCAAGAAATTGAAGAAGTTCTTGAAGAACCACTGGCAGAAGACAACGTTGAAATTGACCAACGTACTTCAGTGCATGCACCACAAACAGCTTCAGGTATTAACAAACTGTCGATCGCGGATAGAAAACGTGTATTTTTAGAATGTAACTCTTTAACTGTAAAGAAAGACCAGCTGCTCCAGTTATTGAACTTCCAAGTCCAGCTTCTTTCTTTGAAAAATATTTTTCAGAGTTTTTATGCAGTACATTGGTAGAAATAACGAACCTTTATACCACGCAAAGTCATACGTTTGTCTATCGAAGAGTTGAAGATCTTTGTTCGCATTCATATCCTGATCGGTAATCTTCATTTACATATACCATTGATATCTGAGAGCATGCCATTCAATAGATTCTCCAAATTGAGGCAAAACTTACATTTTGTAAATGTTGAAACCGCAGACCCAGAAAGTAAAGACCGTTTCTGGAAAGTGAGGCCACTATATAATGCAACAAGAACAAGATGTCAGCAGCTCGTCCTGGAAACGGAACTGTATATTGACGAACAGATAATCCCTTTCAAGGGAATACTAAATGTCAAGCAGTACGAAAAGGGCAAACCATGCTGTAGTAGCAGTGGTTTACTTTGTCATATATCAAGGCTCAACAACAGAATTAAATGAACACGAGCTGGAAGTGTTTGGACTTGGAGCATCAGTTGTTCTGTAATTAATTGAGCATATTATCGAGCTTAACCATCAGCTCTACTTCGACGATAATTTTTCCAACTACAATTTGTTGCAACTGTTCCAGGATGTACTGCAAGGGTTAACCGCTTCAACAAGCCCCTATTTTCATCGGATAAGGAAATGCAAAATAAAGGAAGAGGAACCTCAGAATAAACAATTAGTCGTAATGGACAGGTTATTATGATTAAATGGTATGATAACAAGCCAGTTGTCATGGTTTTTAACTTCTTGTGCAGTGGAAATACGGATAAATGTCAGAGGTGGGACCAAAAGGAAAAGGTACCAAGAACTGACGTGATCGAGGAATATCACAAACATATGTGCGGTATGGACAAGCTGGATTTCTTGATTACCATTTACAGAACCATTATAAGGTCCAGAAAGTGGACCATGCGCACGTTTACTCATGCAATCGATCTTAGCTGTATGAATTCATGGTTAGAATATAAGCGCCAATCACTATATTTGGGTCTGCCAAAAAATCAATATTGGACCTCATACATTTTAGAGCATATATTGCAGAGACTGTAATTTGCGCAGGTAAAAATCTGCCAAAAGAGGGTAGGCCCTCGACATTTACATGTTCAACACAATCACCCAGGGACTCACCTGCTCTAAAAAGGCTTTCGCCAGAATCTGCACCAGTGGCTGAAGTGCGGCTAGATAATGTGGGACATTTGCCAAATTTTCACAATAAAAATCTTGCTTCAAGGTGCAAGTTCCCAGACTGCAAGAACAAAACCCGCATGTATTGTGCAAAATGTAATGTACACTTATGCACAAAATCGTTTCCTTTTACTCCATACTCAAAATAAAATTTAAAGGTAATAAAACTGTCCACAAAACTATAAATTTTTGGTTATTTTAGTTGTTTATGATACTAATAAATGTTTTTTTTTTTATTTCTATTTTATTTATCTTTATATAAATCGTGGTATTCTAAAGACCCATAGCATTATACCCGGTGAGTCACAACATACTCTAGAGTGCACATATTTTTTTCGAAAACCAAATGAGTTAGAGACATGCAGCAAACGCTAAAAATCATGAAAAAAATTAAACAATCTTTGTGCAAAATTTCAGAATTTTACCAGTGATACTGAAAAATCGTGACTGAAAGGGTTAAAGTAGTAAATTATTATACCTTCATAAGTTTCTATTAATTAAAATTAAGTGAATTTTTGTTAAAATATTAAAATAGACAATTTATCCATTTATAAGGATGGAATATTGATAAATGGCATTCCTGGACTCCGCAATCCATAAGAGGACCAATCACCAAAACCTTAAAAACAAAAACTAGTGGAAATCTGCATCAAAGATTTGATGACATTGCTAATAAAAGAGAAACGTAATTGAATTACAGTTAAATATTGCAAAAAAAGATATGGAAACTAAAGTGTGTGTGTTTCTTAAACAACGAAAAGCAAATGAACAGGAAAAACATAATTAGAAATTGAAATCTTAAAATTGAAACAAAATTTATTCAAAAAACAGTTGCTACTATAAAATGTTTATTATACAAAGTGTGCACCACTAATTATTTATAAGTTTAATAAAGTATTATCCTCCAGCCTCTACCTTCGATTAGTTAAACAAATCCGGATTAAAATGACATTTTCTAAATCAATAAAGTTACTGCACGGTAGGGGTGAGTTTTTGAACAGATTTTTATGCCCCGCGGTTTGTGTATTAATAATGGATGAAGGCAATAATAAACTAACTAGTAGAACTTTTGTAAGGTGTAAAAAAGGCGCGTAACTAACATATGGGACTGCTATAGGAAATAATTTCTACGAAAAATACGGCTATTTTAAACCCATACCAAATGTGATTGTTAAAACTCGTACAATTGTAAAGTAAACTTTAAGCGCAAATACCACCCCTTTGTCTTGAACTTAAACAGGTAAACATTTTTGCAATAACAATGAATTATAGAGAACCAATAAAATAACATTTTATCCCACGCCAGCGCGGAAAAATAGACCAGGTGTGATTAATAAAAATGTACAGTTTTGTATTTAGTAAACCCCTTTCTGTAAGAAACCCAGGGGTAAGCATTGTCACAAAAATCATTTTATTAGCTTAAATAATAAAAATAAATAACTGAATCGAATTCGTAATCAAAAGTATAAAAAAAAGCAAATAAATAAATAAAATAAACAAATAACTAACTCTAACTTGTAATCGGAATTCTAAATTTCATACTTTTTCTTTTCTCAAATAAAGGCAAGCAAGTCGCGTAGGGAACAATCTAATTTAAATGCAAAGTACGATGCTTTTGAATAGATTCTTATCGGTTTTATTATTAATAATAAACGAAGTAATAATAATCAAAACAGTAGAATTTTTGTAAAGTGTGAAATGGTTCTTTAAGTAAATAAAAAGGCGCATAAATAATATTTAAGATTGCTATAGCATTGAATTTCTACGAAAAAAATACGGTTCCTTTAAACTTATACCAGACGACCGTTGAAGCTCATAAAAACGAATATCTTCAAATTTAAAGGTTAATCCAATTTTATTTTTGGTACTCAAATTTTAAGTTCTACCATTGTTACTATATTTAATTTTAATTGTAATTAATTGACCCTAAAAGTAGGTAATTCGAGTTTCTAATAAACAGATTTGATTAGTTTAAACTGGCAATAATATGCAAGTTGGAACCTAAATAATAAACCAAAGTAAACAATTTATTACAATCTTAATGCTGTCAACACCTACGTAACTAACCATAAACAGATTGGGGTACTATACAACTTATGCCCGATCTTTTTTAATTAGGTTAATAAATATCCTGATTTGTTTTCAGTACAATTACTTTATTCAGCAATCGTAGGAAAATACTTTTTTTTGTATGATGCAATGTACACTAATTAATGCTTCCTTTTCAGCTCCAATATTCTACAACTTCATAGGTGGAAGGAATGTACACCCTATGTCGCCCGGTGCAATACCATCACCTTTACCATGGGCTCCTTAATATTGGTGCTCCAATTTTCTGAGCTCGGTAAGGGCTGCCGGTCACTTTCTCCTTTATTCCTTATGTACTCGACAACACACACTAGTCAAGCGTGGCGTTTTAACGGCTAAACTCTTAAAATGACGAGTTCTAAAACAGACGCTATGCCCCAGGTCAGTAGGGCTTATCACAGTTTCCATCTTGCGATATTTCAATTTTGGGAGATTTTATTGCCCACAACTCTAATTGGCTTCACTTTTCGTCTACTATTAATCCCGCAGGTCATAGTGCAGATGCATTTCCTGAATCCTGTGGTCTCACAAAAATCATTTCCAAACCAACCAAAATACCTGGCAACCCTAGATCTGGACCTATTCTTTACAACTAACCCACTTGTCTATAAAACAAGAGTCCTTTTCCCACTTGGTCAATCAGACCACTGCCTAATCGAAATAACTTCCTGTGTACCCAATCCCACCGTTACTCGAAAAACAAATAGAACTATGTGGTGTATTAAATCAGCCAACTGGAGCGAACTGCGAGATTTTTTTGCAACCTTCCCCTGGCGTGGGTATTTCTTTAAACGGTCGTCTTCAAACATTTTTCTTCCAATAACTGAAGTTATCTTGATGGGTATGGAGTTATACATTTCCAAAAATCATAATTGTGTAGGTCACGCCCGTTCGCAACCCTGATTTAATAGGGCTTGCACTGATGCATTATCGCAAAAGCATAAACTCTATACCAAATGGAAATGAAATAAATCTATCGAAAATCACGCCAACTATATTGCCGCAAGAAATAATTGCAAAAGCACCATCAGCAAGCCCAAAAAGACGTTTGAAGGACGTAAATGCAAAGAATTAGTCTCATGTTCTTTGGGTGGTAGTAAATTTTGGTCATTAGCTAAAGCCATCAGTTAAAACCTTAGTACATCTTCCTTTCCTACCATGGCGTCTCCCGACGGTGCTATAGTAGCTGATATTGCTGAAAAAGCCTACCTCCTTGTCGATTACTTTGCAGCAAATTCATGTCTCAATGATTCTGATAAAACTGTGCCGTTGCCCAAATCTACCCCATACGCTACTAAACAAATCCACTTTCCTTACAAGCTCCTAGAATCAATTAACAGTAAACTTGACTCAAACAGGGCGACTGGTCCTGACGGTTTTCCAGCTATCGTCCTTATAAAATGCTACCCCGAGCTAGTAACTGCATTGTTCAAACTTTTTCGACCTCCATGCCATGTGGAGAGTTTCCCCCACCGTGGAAGTTGGAAAATGTCCAACCTATTCCTAAAACGGGCGACAACACCGATCCCTCAAACTATCGACAAATAGCTATCACTTCCAATCTGTAGAAAATCATGGAGGAAGCCATCAATCACCAACTAATTTCGTTACTCGAGTCCAATTTTGGAAAAACACTTTAGAGAGGTGCGGTGAAACAGTTGTAGTAGGTTTATATATTTCAAATGTTTTGAACCGATTTGGCACAAATGCCTACTTACCAAGCTCACTTCGTCCGGATTATCCGATACTCTCATCAATTGGATATACAGACACACACACACACACACACACACACACACACACACACACAGACACACAGACACACAGACACAGACACAGACACACAGACACACAGACACACAGACACACAGACACACAGACACACAGACACACAGGCACACAGACACAGACACACAGACACACAGACACACAGACACACAGACACACAGACACACAGACACACAGACACATAGACACACAGACACATAGACACACCGACACACAGACACACAGACACACAGACACACAGACACAGACACACAGACACACAGACACACAGACACACAGACACACAGACACAGACACACAGACACACAGACACACAGACACACAGACACACAGACACACAGACACACAGACACACAGACACACAGACACACAGACACACAGACACACAGACACACAGACACACAGACACACAGACACACAGACACACAGACACACAGACACACAGACACAACACACAGACACACAGACACACAGACACACAGACACACAGACACACAGACACACAGACACACAGACACACAGACACACAGACACACAGACACACAGACACACAGACACACAGACACACAGACACACAGACACACAGACACACAGACACACAGACACACAGACACACAGAACACAGACACACAGACACACAGACACACAGACACACAGACACACAGACACACAGACACACAGACACACAGACACACAGACACACAGACACACAGACACACAGACACGGAGACACACAGACACGGAGACACGGAGACGCAGACGCGGCGCAGACGCAGAGGCAGAGGCAGAGGCAGAGGCAGCGGCAGAGGCAGAGGCAGAGGCAGAGGCAGAGGCAGAGGCAGAGGCAGAGGCAGAGGCAGAGGCAGGGGCAGAG
Organism: Vesta saturnalis; assembly: GCA_036346205.1. Lineage (NCBI taxonomy): Eukaryota > Metazoa > Arthropoda > Insecta > Coleoptera > Lampyridae > Vesta > Vesta saturnalis. Next base: position 24,305 of record JARFJB010000650.1, on the reverse strand, counting down.
GCAGAGGCAGAGGGAGAGGCAAGGGCAGAGGCAGAGGCAGAGGCAGAGGCAGAGGCAGAGGCAGAGGCAGAGGCAGAGGCAGAGGCAGAGGCAGAGGCAGAGGCAGAGGCAGAGGCAGAGGCAGAGGCAGAGGCAGAGGCAGAGGCAGAGGCAGAGGCAGAGGCAGAGGCAGAGGCAGATTCAGAGGCAGAGGCAGAGGCAGACTCAGACGCAGACGCAGACGCAGACTCAGACACAGACGCACACGCATACTCAGACGCTGAGGTAGACGCAGACACAGACGCGGACGGAGACACAGACGCGCCTGTGACTGTGTTTCTGTAAATGTTTTTGTGTGTCTGTGTGTCTGTGTGTCTGTGTGTCTGTGTGTCTGTGTGTCTGTGTGTCTGTGTGTCTGTGTGTCTGTGTGTCTGTGTCGTGTGTCTGTGTCGTGTGTCGTGTTGTCTGTGTCTGTGTCCGTGTTCTGTGTCTGTATCATCCGGCCAAATTGCATTCCCAAAGGTGAATAATAATGTGATAGGTCTAGATAATGAAACTCTTACGATAATGCTTCTTAAACTAACGTATATAAATCCCAAACTCTTTGTTTAAAGGGTAAAATATGTATCGAAAGGAAAGGCGACTTAATATAATTTTACAAGATGCAATGTCAAAACCATTTAACAAAACTCACCAAAATTTAAAATAACGAGAACATTTATTTACTCAAAAACTATTCTAACATTACTTTGATTGTAACGCAAGTTGCATCTGTGAATGAAACGTAAATAAATATCGAATTAACGTTATTAGTGACGACAACCAACAAAAAAAACCTATACGTCTTTATAGAATTGAAACTCTAAATTTTAACTTGTAATAAAAAACCTCTAACATCCTCAAATAGCAATTAAAAAACAATTTTATATCCATATCTTATATTTCTCAAATTACGTTTAATTTAATCGATATGAAAATTTATTCACTGAATTTTTAAATACCCCTAAATTCAATACTTAATACATTAATACTTGGCAATAAAACAATCTAAATCTTTTGACTTTTAAAACCAAAATTTCGAAAAACTACTGTAAAACTCTGTATCTGTAGAAATCTGTTTTTGGGAAACATCTACCCGTTCTTTTAGAAAACGGCTAAATTCAGCGTGTTAAGGGTTGACTTCCGGTATAACCGAAATAGTCACCATTTTGGAAATATTTTACCCAAATAACCTTTATCGACATTAGTGTACTGATTACATTTTAAGAAACGAAAACATACTTTTTTAGTTTGTCGTTGGAATTTTTACACTTATTAAATTGTTTTGCTATTTAGTACTTAAAAAGAATAGAATTGCAATGGAATTTCTATAGAGGTTTAAAGCGTAAACATCTCAATTTTTTTCTGGGTTACGGAATCCATTTGAGGTATGTAAGAAGTTCATTTTACTAGCTGCACAAGTTATGAGTAGATTCACTACGTAGGTTTTAAAGGCTTTGTGCTTTTTATAATTTTTCAGAAACAGTGGAAAAAGCAATTTATAATGCGTTGAGGGCATGAGTGGTATCGCGATAACTACCATAACATAAAAAGAATAAAATCTTTACTGTTTAGTAATAATTTAACAATAAAACTCTCTCGAGCAATTTGCAATTAAATGACGCCTTTCTTTCTTTTTGCGTCTTTCGGTTCTACAATTTATAACGTCACGCTTTCAGGCTCAACTAACTCAACTTTAAACGTTACATGTTACATCCAATACAGTTAAGCGTAAAATACAGATGTTTATTTGAGTAAAATGTGCGAAGGGTTAAGTTGACGTGTATTACCTATCCATTTTTCAGGAGCTAATATTGTATGAAAGTGTTAGGATGTGTTAGGCTCCTTTGAAAGAAATAACTGCTGTTGTCTCAATTTCTTTTAAACTCAATAACTCTTCAAATCAGTATTGATATTCCATTGTCATTGTTTTTCAGGCAGCACATACCAAAATTAAATAACAAAGCTATAAAGATTGAGCACTTCAATCAACGCTTATTAGAACTGTTTTACATTAAACCCATGCCACGTGCCTAACCAAACCTTTAACAAACCCTCAAATTCATTTCAGAACATATCATTTCTGTTACTGTACAGGTCATTTAATTTATCAATCAATCTTATTATGTGCATAATTTCGACGTTTCACTCGTTCAGTTTGGACTAGAAAATGATTTAATACAAGATAGACATGTTTCAGCAATACTTTATAATAATGTGCTCTTACACGATTCTTGCTGTAAGGAACTAACTGCTCGCAACATTTAATCTCAAATTCAACAATCCATTAAGTTTAACGAGTGATTCTTAGACTCATTAGCTTCTTCTTTTAGAGAAAACTACCTAAAACTCCTTTATTCCAGACAATTAATACACCATTTACCCAAAATCTTTAACGAAGGAAAAATCTAATTAAGTGAACATAAATTAAATTAGGTTATGCAAGATGAACTGCATTACTGCATTCAAAATTAGTTATTGAACGTCGCGTCGACAGGTTAATATTAATAATTTGACTTAAGTGGAATTTTTATTCACCTTTCTGCACAAAATCACATTGTTTCTACATCGTGTCGTATGAATACCTTTACAACACCTGATAGTTCAACTAATAACAGTTTTGTGAGGATGTTTAAGACTAATTGGCTTGTTTGGTACTATTTGTTATCGTATTGTATACATATTGTTACGGTCGAAAATGAAATTGAAACGGCAAGTAACAGATTAGTACAGTGCACCGGACTAGCTCAGTGGGACAGAGGGCGTGTGTATGTTTTTGAATTTAAAAATACTGAAGGTGGTTAGTCGTATTGTTGACAAGAGTCTGTGTTTAGCTCTTGAACAGAACACACGTGTTTTGGGAGAGAGTTTGCTCAGACAATTCGATACGCCTATTGGCGTTATCATATAAAAGAACGTACGACTAGTATCGAGTACTAATCTTTTATTTCAGAGGTCTACAATCATCGCACCGGAAGTGTGTGGTTAAAACCGCACAGATCCGGTCTCGGAGAAGAGCCACCCACGATGTCGTCAGACGAAGAAAGCTGCTACGAAGACGAACTGAAGAGAGAACGTGATTTACAAGAAATCTACCTAGGACAATATGCAAAGGCATGGGAGGAAGTCCGCGAAAGAGACACCATCATAGAAGCCCATCTCAAAACACTCCAGCTACAAGAGAGAAACATTCAAGAACGAAAGGCTACCATAGAAACACTTAAGTCTCAACACGCAGAAGTCGTAGCGAGACTCGACGCGGTTACAACCACCAATCCGCCGATTAAAACCACGATCAAGAAGACCGAAGCTCGCGTTGAAGACCAACGCGACAGCGAAAGGCCCCCGCGTCCGAAGAAGAAGAAGCACAACGGGAAGAAGAGAGGAAATGATGAAACTCCCGAAGCATCATCAAAACCGGCAAGACAGACCGAAAAACACCACGACAAGATGGAAGTCTGCACAGCAGCTTCCCAGCAAGGCAAAGACGAAGACGCTCTCTCCGAAGAGGAGGAATTCAAGACCGTCACGAAGAAAGGCGGTGTCAAGCGGCAACGGGTGGACGCCGAAGCGCAAATCCAGGAAAGGCCCGCCCGCAAAGAAAGAATCCCGCCTCTAATCCTCCACCGCCAGGAGGATTATTCCAAGACAATGAAGAAGCTAGCCTCGATCGGGATTACACCAAAGGCTACGAGAACATCTAACGACGGGATCAGAGTGATCTTAAGCACCCCCGACGAATACAGAATGGCAACAACTGCACTGGACTCCATCGATGTGCAGTTCAACGTCTACCTATTAGAAGAGGCAAAACCGCTAAAGGTAGTCATTAAGGGCATCCCGCAAGACGACGAGATGCTAGAAACTGTAAAGAATGATCTCAAATCCATGGGGTTTGACGTCCAGAAGGTTAGCCGGATGTTCGCCGGACGCGAACACCGGAAGACCGCCATGGCACTGGTCCACCTCGAGAGAAGCGAAAGGGCCAGGAAGATCTTCGGCATCACGACGATAGGATACTTGAGGGTGCGAGTGGAGTCGCCCCACAAGAAGAACGGGACAGGTCAGTGTTACAACTGCCCGCGATACGGGCATACTACCAGCGGATGCCACGCACAGCCCCGATGTGTGAAGTGTGCGGGGACGCATCACACCAGGGATTGTCAGAAGACCCGAGAGACGGGAGAGCCAAAGTGCTGCAACTGCACCGCGTTGCACACCGCAAACTACGGAGGATGCCCCGCCCATCCAAGAAACATCAGGAAAGGGAACGCCCCCAGAATAGCAGAAATCAGAAAACAGGCAAGGATGGCCGAAGCAGGGATAAGCTACGCCCAGATGGCAGCGGGCAACAAGAAACAGGCACCTGAAGAATCAGAAGACGAGGACTTCGCGCTCATCATGAAGATCGTGAAGGCACTCAAAGCAACGAAGCAGATCAAAGGATAAACTCACAGATGAGTAGACGCAAACCGCCGCACCATTTAAGCGGCCGACCCAACCACTGACAGGGAACAACGACACCGAGGTGACTGGATGCATAAAGCCGAAGTTCATCTCAGGAAACGACAACCGAGGTATAGGTATATTTAATGTATTTATTTCAGGTACAGAAAATCTACATATATCACAATAAAAGCCAACAAGACGGAGGTATAGAGGGCAAAGAGCCCGTAATACCGAGAACAATTAACGATAACCGAGTCGTATTGTTGAAAGTCGCAAATAAGGGTGTGTCGTAATTAGAATGGAGTCAAGTAAAAGGGCGCCAGACTTTTATTAAGACGAAATCGGTAAGATCTCACTTACCTTACGTTGGCTACCTCTAGGTGGGACTCGTAGATGCTTCGAAACTTTAGCTCTAGAACAAATCTTAAAATATCTACACGCTCAAATACTAAAATAGCGTAGGCGCAAATCAGCTGTTGGTTTTCAATGACTCCTTTAACCTTAAATTTCGTTACGTTACCGCCAACGCTTGTGAACAAAATAATTCAAACACAATAATAAAAAAAAATAATTAACGTTAAAAGTTTCGCTTGAATCTTTTTAACTCAAATTTAAATACTACTGAACTCCAAAGCTGTCATTAATTGAACTCCAAACTAAAATAATAAGATATAATCTAGGTAAACGTCATTTAAAATTCCTCTAGTCGGTTACGTTAAACACTAAATATTTAATAAAACTCAAAAAAAAACGGTATGATCCTGAATGCTTCAATTGCAGGCAATTACCAATGGTTACTTTTAAAATAAATCAATAAAAATTGAAATCAAAGTTTAGCTCGCAATCAACACTTTGATTGATAAAATTACTGCTCTTCGTAAATTATTGCATTCACTGGTCGGGAGGAGATCACAAATTAACACCATAAATTCAATTAATTGCTTGTCTATTTATTATGTATAAATATATCTCAAAAAGCACACAAATACATAGATTTATTTACAATGGTTTCAATTTGTATAAATATCAAATACTAGAAAACGGAACATAAAAGGGTCAACCTTGTAAGCTTACCAAGTGGGCTTTGATTTTAAACTAGGGAAATAGAATTATCTAACTATGAATAATTTCAGAACAATACGTAACCAATTGGTCACTAAAAATCAATTTTACCATACGAAATGTTCATAAATTTGCAGTACATTTAGTTAAATAATAAAAAACCAAAATACGAAAGACAGCGCATATAAAACAATTCGTCAACCTTTTATTGAGATTAACATGAGAGCATAAATTACTGCAAAAATAACACAAAAAAAAAACGATTGCGTTTATTCGTTCGTCAACCAATAATTTCTCGATCCGTAACTTCAAAATAAATAACCAGGAGGGATGAACGTCTACACAAATATCCACGAAACTGTTCGTTTTAGTTGCAAACAACTTCTCCAAAAGTTCGGTCCTCCAGGTATTCGAAAAAGGCACGCTCCCAAGCTCACAGATCACATCTCTTACTCACGAAAGTCAGATCGAGAATTCCCGCGCAATTAACTATGAAAAAAACAGCTTCTTCCCTTCTCCAATATATGGCACCATATTTCTCAACAACATGATAAAACTGCTGACACTGCTACGTGCACGACTCAAGTGCAAATTGTCATCCACAGATTTATTGTTTGAACGATAATGATAATTATTTATACACTAATGGAGTGAGGTGCTATATTCCGGCAGAAAAACGACGTCAATTACTAAACGCGATAAGTAAAATTAACATCAACAACCCCTGCTTAAACAAGCAAATCAAGGAGTGATCTCATCCTACAATCCAAATGCGAACTTTTCTTATCTATAGCTACATTTTATTTTAACCAAACCTTTTATAAAAATTTACAGGAAAATTAATTTAACAAAATTAAAGTAAGATTTTATCCAGTTAGATAATGTTACAATAAATGTCTTCCATTTACTGATAAACACTGTAATGCTTTTCTAGATACACCATCACTGGCTCTAAGTACTTCTTTAATGCTTAATGAATGGCAAACATTGTGAATTCTCAGGTTCATATCATCTCTCATTGTTGGTTTTTCTTTATAAAATATGTAAATCCTTGATACGACCCCAAAGGAAAAAATCTAGGTGCGCACAATCTGGTGATCTCGGCGGGCACGCCACTATGCTTTCTCTGCCAGTCAATTTGTTGGGAAATAGATTTACTGAGTTTCAGTTCCACAAAACTTTTTCAAACTCTGGTGCCCAAATTTATCTTTGGAAATCAATAGGAGTCTAAATAGTTGCTTTTTCAAAGAAGGTTAAGCATTATACAAATAATCAAGAAGCCGAACTCTACAGCGTTGATGGCAGATTCTTTGCCTTTCCTTTGACTATGACCGAGTTGTCCCAGGTTCCATGAAAGACTGGTCGAAACTTTATTCATCTCGAATATTCGATTGAAATTTCTAGTGCACTAATAGGGTGGCTGGCAAATGGAACTTTTTTTGTATACATGGTACTAAGGAATGCAGTCCAAGCATGAAATAGTGACTGGTTTACTTGTATTATTTCAAAAGGTGATGGCTTTTGTCGCGCTTCCTTAAAAATAGCACTCCATTTTGGAAAGCATTCGGCTCGAAGCCGCTAATTGATCACACCCATGTACTTATCACACTCCATGTAAGAGTGTCCTCTCACAGAAAACGTTATTTTAATATGGTACAATCTTTTTTCGTTGTGAACCAGGTTGCGTAGAAAACGAAACATGGTGTAATTTTTATTCTGTCCACTACATGAATCGCAAAATATCTCTAGTGTACAGACGTGCGGATTTGGGAAATTATACCTGAGCTGTTTCAGCGTATAGATAGAAAACACTCTGCGACGTCGACAAAACGTGTATGTTCAATGCGTACACATTTAACTGGATTTTAAAATACATCATTCGTAGGGAGGTTGAGTCACCTATAACTCTGCTTTCTTTTGCATGCAACGATTTCAATTTTGCCTGAAATTCATCACGGGTACTGCATGTATCGGTTCTGGGATAGCCGAAGGTTAGATTGAAGTCGATATTAAATATTGTTCTATATGACTCATAAGAAATTGTTATTGTAGGGTTTGATGCGCAAAACATTTTGAACATGTTTGTAGTATTAAGTTCCTCCGGTAAACAGGACTGTCTGTCAGACCGTAATGGATGGTTCTGGTTTTGAATGATTTTATGTGATTTTGAATAGCTTCTGTGTATTCCTTATATAATTTTAAGGGATGATTCGGGTGTTTCCCTCTCTTATCTCGGAACATTTCCTATTGTTTTCAAAGATCATAATATTAGATTTTTTTCCTTTTAGCTCCATGAATCGCCATAAAAGCCTCTCTACAAACCACTTTCTCTACCATAGAACCCCCACCTACAACTCTTACCCTGTAGGAATAACTTGATTGCCTAAAATTTGGATCTTCCTCTGTATTCGTAGGTCGCCTACGCTGAATTGGCCAAACTGAAATTAATTCACATAAGTAGTTATTCTGTTCATCTATAGATTCCATTAGGTTAAAATCTCTGATAATGCGCAGCGGCTCTTTTTCTACTATACTTTCAAAGCACTTTTCGACAGTTAATACCTAATTCTTGAATTCTCAAGTTCAACTTCTTTTGCACATCCCTAATTTTGCCATAGGTTTTTTGTTTCTTAGTTCTAGGTTCCATTGCAACATTTTTCACACATAGCTTTTCTATACAAATTACAAAGCAGAATAATTATTATCTGATCTGATAATCGCAAGTCAATATACTTCATGAAACTGTTGAAAGTTATTGTAATACAAACACTAGAGGTTGACATTGAATTTCACTAAGCGACATGACAAACAAAATCTAACCAATTATAACCGACAGTGCAGTGACAACCACATAAATGTGTAAATTAAAAAACAACTTCATTGTTGCCAATTATTAGCACGATTAAAAAACTCACGTCATTGTCCTGGACTTGACACCTTGTTGTCTTGGACTTAACACTTTTCAAGCATGTAGGTAGTATATTCCCAATGAATTTACAAGTGACTGGCTAGGATATAATCACTACCTTGTAGTACATGACATAGGCTACTAGATGGCACCATTAGTTTTATTTGACCGAAAAATGGACTTAGCTCCTTTTATGCTAGTACCCTTCATACAGGGTGGCGCATTAGTGTGACGAAGTCCCATATCTCCTTTATTTAAAGAGATACAAAAAAAAATTAAATACAAAAGTTGTAAGATATGTTCTGGTGCATATTTCAAAAATATTTTTAATTATACCGGGTAGATCATAAAAGCTTAGAAGTAATTTTAATTTTTTTTTAAATAGAAAACCTTATATATTATTACATATTTAGATTCTATATACAATTTTAGACACATTTTATGTATAATGTCCTATACCTAAGTCTAACCGTTTTTGACAAATTTCAAATTTTTTGTCAAAAATGACGTTTGCAGGTCAAAACATAGGTGGAAATCTTTTCTAAACGAAGCCTTTGTCAATTAGTTACGGATGGTTTCTTTGGAAACGGGGACCTACCCTAATAGGCTGTATTGATATTTTTGTAATACATTCATACAGGGTGATCAAAAATGGACAATAACAAGTAGATGCAAAACAACCTATAAAGTCATTTTTTTTAATGGAAACCCCCTATTTTTTTAATTCTATCTTAATTAGGATTAAAAATAAGGGTGACTGTATAAGAGTGTACATTCCAAAAAATTGTAGTTTTTGAAACAATGACAATTTAACGTTTTTTTATTGTAAAAAGGCTATACGGCTTTCAAGTTTTACTGTTAGTTGGCCATGACGGCGGGGCGCGGCGAAATAAAAAAAATCGAGCACTTCAGATCGAAATATTACAATTTATTGAACCCCATATAAATAATTATTTTATTAAACGAACTTAAAGTAAAGACAATATTTTTTTGATTCAACAATTTATGTCCTAATCCTAATCATAAACTTAACACCTCTAATGTAACTAAACCTGTAACTAATTATACAGATAAAAGTACTAGAAACACGTCAAATACGTACTACCTAATAAGTTGTTCGAAATGTCCGCCTCTTCCTTGAATACACAATGCAACACGTCTCTCAAATTTACTGCTTAAATTTCTACACATTTCAACACTAATGTTTTGAAAACAGTTTCTAATTCTAATCTTCATGTCTTCCTTTGTTGTATGCGGTATTTTATAAAGCTGCTCTTTGACGTACCACCATATGCTAAAGTCCATTTTAGTAAGATCTGGGGATCTAGCAGGTCAAGCCTCCCAATCCAACATTCTGGATATCTAGCATTTAAAAAAGTTATTATCGAACCTGTATGATGTACTGGGGCCCCATCATGAAGAAACCACATTTCTTGTTGCGTATCCTGTGGCACTTGACGCAACAAATTAGGTAGATTGTTTTGCAGAAAGTCTTAAGTATACTTCCCCTGTTGTAATGCTCCCCTCTTTTAGGGTTCTATACTTATATTTATAATGCGCCCTTCTGGTTTGGTAACCCAACGCGGTTTTATTTTGCCTCGGCTTTGCTCAATCGGGTTTATTTTATAAACGGGGTGTGGTTCGTAGTAAGTACTGGATGGGCTTAACACTGTAACCTTAAATAAAATCCGTAAAGCATTTTTAACACGTATATTAAACAAATATTTACAATAAATAAAATAAACGGTAACTAACAAAATATGTATGTAAGAACTCCCTGGTCCGGGTCTTGGCGTCACTGGGTGCGAAGTCGCTTCTGTGAACAAAAGATAGTCTTTTTTAATCTATTCCTTACCTAAGAGGCAAAGTTTAGGTTACGGTCCTGCATGTACAGTAGCGCGAGCGTTATCCTTGATACAGTGGTTGATCGGAGCGCCAGCACAATGAACTCGAATCGTTGAGAAAATCGATATCGTGCTTATATGTTAGTAACTCTGGAGCGCTGAAGCAAGGATGTCCTACTCCTCGGGAAATAATACACGCGAATGCGCGTCTGCAAACGCGAGATCTCGGGACGGTCTTTCTTTAATTATTACTGGTTTAATTTTGGCAATTAGATTATTTATCTAACTAAATTAATTACCGATCTCTATACTAAGTTTAATTATTTATAATTAATCAAGGGAACAAAATACTTAATATTAAAACTACTCTAATCGGTTTACGTAAAGATAGAAAAATCTACGTACTCTCTAATTTAGTTACAAACGTTCCTGCACCAGTTATTTACGATGGTTATAGTGACTACCAATTTATCTACAAATTTATACAACAGGTTATGGAGGTACTCTTCTGCGATTCAAGACACCGTGTACGGTTATTGGGTTTTGTCTGTAGGTAGTGTATAAGTTTCGAGCGGGATTTCAGTAATGCGCAGAAGACGTAGGCGATGGCCTGTCTTTACTGGATATACTAAGAGAAAGGTCGTAGGTCTTTACAGCCCTGTAACAACCCTTCACCCTCAGGTACTTTGTAAGATACGTCGGGGGCTACCCCTGCGTTCCTCTAGGTGTACTTTGTGGTGGCGAGTGACGATGGGATCTACCCTTCGTGCTACTCTAGGTGTACTTTGTGGTGGCGAGTGACGATGGGATCTACCCTTCGTGTTACTCTAGGTGTTGGTGTACTTTGTATTGGCGAGTTCCGTCGGGGGCTACCCCTGCGTTACTCTAGGTGTATGTGGTATAACTCCTGGAGCTCAGCCCGGAATTATTTACGGTCTGTAGTGTTTGAGTGTAAGTTGTGAGATTGTATAACTTTACAACTTACGTGTCTATCAATAGCAGTACAGAATTGAACTTTAGGTTGCCCGGTGCGTCGTGGTGTGCGTTCTCGCCCGATCGCGAAGGACTCTTCGTCGGTGAACAACAGGTCGGTGCTTACACTAAGCAAACGGTGCGGCTGCGGCTACTGGATTCTGGAACGTCTTGACTTGAATCTACTGAGATTCATCTTTCTTGAACAACAGGTCGGTGCTTACACTAAGCAAACGGTGCGGCTGCGGCTACTGGTTTCTGGAACGGCTTGACTTGAATCTACTGAGATTCATCTCCCTTTTATTATGCGCGTCGCGAGTTTATAAAGGTGCATCTGTGGGCGGTTTCGCGGCTACCGTGCGGGGGATGCCGTTATGCGATTGGTTAAAATCGTTCTGACGTGCAGAAACTTACGGTTTCTTAGAAATACACGTCAGCGGTGATGAATAAATTATTTGTTGTGCAATATCGCGTAAACTTATGAAATCTTACATACAGGATGGTCCGCACCTAATTTATTCTAAAACACATATGTACAGGACGCTGGTTCTTTACACTGTTACTCGTTGATAAAAAAAATATGGTCCAATTACATGATTACCGACAACACCTCCCCAAACATTTAAAGACCATCTAGTTTGAGAGGTATATCTTACAAAATGTGGATTTTCGGTAGAATAGTAATGAAAATTGTGTCTGCTTACACTTCCGCTTCTGTGAAATGTGGCCTCATCTGTAAATAAAATCAAATGAACAAAATTTCTTTGTTGGTTTATTTTGTTTTGAGCCCATTGACAAAATTCCAGTCGTCTTTGATAATCTTCAGGAACCAACTCTTGAAGTAGTTGAATGTGATAGAGGTACATTTTTTGAGACTTCAATATCCGCTGTACCGTACGTCGTTCAACACCAACCTGCTGAGAAATTGGTCGTTGTCCACTATATGGATTTTCGGTAACTGTTAATAGTACATTTAATTGATTTTCCTCAGTCTGTGCACGTTTTTCCCTAGTATTTTTTTCAAATAACACATTGCCAGTTCTTTCAAAACGCTCCAAAAGCTTTTCAAATGCTCTTCTTTCAGGTTGCCGTCTCTCTGGAAACCGTTGTTGATACAGTCTTCTTGCTAAGAGCGTATTCTTATCACTATCTCCCAAAACAAGAATCATATCAACCATCTCGGCTTGCGAAAAATTCATTATTTACAATTTTAAATCAATTTGCTATAAAATACACTAATGCATCACACAAATTATCAACTGACAATAAATAATGACGTTTCTGATGATCTCTATTATTTTTATATGCCACGCCTCGCCGTCACGGCCAACTAACAACAAAACTTGAAAGCCGTATAGCTTTTTTACAATAAAAACATGTTAAATTGTCATTATTTCAAAAACTACAATTATTTGGAATATACACTCTTATACAAAGTCACCCTTATTTCTAATGCTAAATAAGATAGAATTAAAAAAATAGGGAGTTTCTATTTTAAAAAAATGACGTTATAGGTTTTTTTGAATCCACTTTTTATTGTCCATTTTTGATTACCCTTTATGAATGTATTACAAAAATATCAATACAGCCCATTAGAGTAGGTTTTCATTTCCAAGGAAACCAACCATAACTAATTGATAAAGGCTTCGTTTAGAAAAGATTCCTTTCTATGTTTTGGCCTGCAAACCTCATTTTTGACAAAAAATTTGAAATTTGTCAAAAACGGTTAGACTTAGGTATAGGACATGAAATGTGTCTGAAATTGTATGTAGAATCTAAATATGTAATAATATATAGGGTTACCTGTTTAAAAAAAAATTTAAAATTACTTCTAAGCTTCTATGATCTACGCTGTATAATTAAAAAAAATTTTGGTATGTGCACCAGAACATATCTTACAACTTTTGTATTTAATTTTTTGTTTATCTCTTTAAATAAAGGAGATATTGCACTTTGTCACACTAATGCGCCACCCTGTATATCGTGTAGATAAAAGTGATTAGAAGAGCTAAGAAATGTCTTCGTCGTGAATACAGAAATGCTATTAAAATGGCTAAATTCTTAGTTTATGATGATTTCATTAGAAATTCTAATAACCCAGGTGACAGCTTGGCAGATAATCGATTCCTACAAAACAAAGCATTCTAATAGGACAAACACAATCATTTTGTTAATTTTCAAAATTCTTTAAAGTTTTCTTCAGGTACCACAGTTGTTCCTGTTGAGTTATGCAAAGCTAATACATCTTTTGGTCTCAACGATAATTTTAGTTTTTACCAAGTGTCTGAGGCAGAAATCAGAGAAATAATTATCTCGCTTAAAAATAATTCATCGAAAAATGTTCATGGAATCAGTACAAAAGTTGTGAAAAAAGTATTAGTCTGTTTGTTAAGCCTTTAACCAAACTTGTTAATATGTTATTCCAAACACGAACATTTCCACATTTGTTAAAAATTCCCATAATTACATACCACCAATTAAAAAGGAGATTGCAATAATATCGACAACTATCGCGCCATTTCCATTTTTCTAACATTTTCGAAAGAATTGCAGTTAGTAATGTATGGATAAATTTTTAAATATTTTGAAGAGAAACAAATTTTTGTTGAAAGTCAATTTAGTTTTAGAAAAAAGTAATGCTGCTATCAGTTTGGTTATTAATACTTTGAAGCGCTTTGAAAATCGTCATTACTCCATAGCGGTTCTCATGGATTTTACTACCTCTTTTAAGCTAGCAAGACCAAATATGCAGAATCAAACGAAACCTGTCAGATTATTTAGTACTTAATTTGTACCATTGATAAAAAATTTGTACACCATGCCGTTTTTATAAAACCCATGGCGCCATCACATTAAGACAAGCTAGCAGGACCACAATAAAAAAACGATAAAAAGAAAATTAAGAATAGCAACAGAAAGAACTGAATTTGTACTAATTTGTACCATAAAAACAAATTAAATATTTTAATTTATTCCCTGAAAAACAGCCCCCAATTGACATCAGACATATTAGGCTCCATAGTAAACTACTCTTTCCTATCAGCAGAATTAATTGCTACTTGCACGTGAGACGCGGCATGTGTACTGACAAAATATAAAGCTTTAGATTTTGTACCCCCGCCGTTTCTTCGAAAACTACCCTCGACCCCTATTAGGCTCAAGAGTAAATTACTCTCTCATCTCAGCAGAATCAATCGTTACTTGCACATGCGACGCGGCATAATATGTACCGACAAAATATAAAGTTTTAGATTTTATACCCCCGCCATTCCTTCGAAAACTACCCAAGACCCCTGTTAATCTCATGAGTAAACTACTTTTTTATTGAAATCTGAATATTTACATTTTGATAGTATATATATATATATATATATATATATATATACAGGATGAGTCAGTTTTTGTAGTCAAACTTTAACAGGAGATAGAACACATGTTTCTAAAAAGAAAAGTTCCTATAAACATATGTGGTAGAGGGCTTCGTTTCCGAGACACAGGGTGTTGAATATAATTTTTTTCTCAAGTTTTCATTATAACTCATAAACGAATGCTTAGATTTTTTCATGTTGGGGGATAATGTCTATTAATTAAGGGCATAAAACAAGCGATAAGAATGTTCACAAACTTGCACAGTGGCGGAGTGAAGGGGTGCTCAACCCTTTCATAAACAGAACTTCTACGCCAATGACTATTTTTAAAAACTGTTATTTTCATTATCTACATACAGTTTAACAAAATAATGTACCTTCTTCTGTTTCGAAATTCCTGTGCGTTTCCGAGTTATTTTGATTTTTAGTGTTTGATGTGGTACTAAGTTACGTAATATGCTTTATGTGAATAATTGAATATAAAGTTTTTAATAAAAAAGATATAATAAAACATTTAGAGCCAGTTTAGTACCTAACGATCGTTTCTTTAAAATTTCAAATACATTTTCATTTATAAATAGGTAGGTTATCGGTTTTTTTAGTATCCATTGTTATTATCCTCGTATAAAAAGAAATGCATAATTATTATTGTTATGCGGTCAGTACTTTCTGTATAATTATGTATGTATCAATTTCGCCATAAACATGTATGTAGTTTTTAAGTGAGATTCTAATAAGTTATAGACCGCTGCTCACTTGCTCTCATTAAAGAGCCGCCACTGTATCAAGCCATACTCAAATACAAGACATTTGTAAATTGAAATCTGTTTAGTACACTAATTTTAACAATCCTTATTATTGTAACAATACTTAATTAATAATTGTGAAATTAATAAGAATTCTTAGCAATAACGATTTATAAATAAATAACAATAACACTAGTATAATAAAATTAGACACTTTGTTCAAAATGTAAACCGTTCTTTTAAATACACATTTCATCGCGACGTACAATAGAACGTCTTAAGTTAACTAAATGATGCACCCTTATTTCATTGCAACAAAATATGATACTCCTTGGAAAACAAGTAAGTATTAAATTTTATATTTTGAAACGACAGTTTGACTTTTTACAAACACTTGCTTCATCTTTAATAATTTCACTGTTATTAATTATTGTTTTTAAGTTCAAAAAGTTATTTCATTTGATTTGCCAGCTTTTAATTAGTGTAACATGCCGTTTACATTTACAAATAGCGAACAAGCCGACATTCATTTTATTTATGGGTTCGCAAATGGGAATTCAAGGTACGCAGCTAGGGAGTATCGGAGAAGATTTCCAAATAGACGACAACTTCATCATTCCGTTTTTGTGAGTATCCATCGTCGATTTGTTAACCAGGGTTTTAAAAATGTACATGGGGGCCGACAGAACAACCGTGAACGAGATAGAATTGGAGAGGGTATATTGCGTGAATTTAATAGGAACCCCACGACAAGTACTCGACGTACTGCTGTTGCTCTTGGTATTTCCCAAAGTAAAGTTTCCCGGATTTTAAAACGGGATCACAGACGCCCATATCATTTTGAACCTGTTCATGGTTTATGTCCAGGTGACGCCGAACGAAGACTTAATTATTGTAGGTGGGTTCTTAACTCCATTCAAAATAATAGAGATTTTCTTATCCAACATACTGTGGACTGATGAATCCTGTTTTAATCGTCATGGTATCGTAAACTTTCACAATCTGCATATATGGGCACATGAAAACCCACATGCCATTCGACCAAGAAGTTTTCAACATGAATTTAGTACAAATGTCTGGATTACAATTTACGGCAAGCACGTGTTTGGACTTTATTTCATGCCACAACATGTAAATTCAGAAAATTTCCTACAATTTTTAGAAGAAGAACATGTTAATATGTGGGAAGACATTCCTTTGAATTTAAGAGGACATTCTTGGTTTCAGCTTGATGGATGTCCGGCCCATTATGGCAGAAATGTAAGAAATTGGCTAAACAATAACTACCCGGGGAGGTGGATAGGTCGTGGAAGTCCAGTGGCGTGGCCTCCTAGATCCCCCGATTTAACGCCACTTTTTTGTATAGGGATTCATGAAGGAAAAAGTGTATACCACTCCAGTTAATACACTCGAAGAACTTCACAATCGCATTAGAGATGCTTGCAATGAAATAAGGGTGCATAATTTAATTAACTTAAGACGTTCTATTGTACGTCGCTGTGAAATGTGTATTGAAAAGAACGGTTTACATTTTGAACAAAGTGTCTAATTTTATTATACTAGTGTTATTGTTATTTATTTATAAATCGTTATTGCTAAGAATTCTTATTAATTTCACAATTATTAATTAAGTATTGTTACAATAATAAGGATTGTTAAAATTAGTGTACTAAACAGATTTCAATTCAGAAAAGTCTTGTATTTGAGTATGGCTTGATACAGTGGCGGCTCTTTAATGAGAGCAAGTGAGCAGCGGTCTATAACTTATTAGAATCTCACTTAAAAACTACATACATGTTTATGGCGAAATTGATACATAGATAATTATACAGAAAATATTGACCGCATAACAATTATAATTATGCATTTCTTTTTATACGAGGATAATAACAATGGATACTAAAAAAAACCGATAACCTACCTATTTATAAATGAAAATGTATTTGAAATTTTAAAGAAACGATCGTTAGGTACTAAACTGGCTCTAAATGTTTTATATCTTTTTTATTAAAAACTTTATATTCAATTATTCACATAAAGCACATTACGTAACTTAGTACCACATCAAACACTAAAAATCAAAATAACTCGGAAACGCGCAGGAATTTCGAAACAGAAGAAGGTACATTATTTTTGTTCAATTGTATGTAGATAATGAAAATAACAGTTTTTTTAAAAAATAGTCATTGGCGTAGAAGTTCTGTTTATGAAAGGGGTTGAGCACCCCCTCCACTCCGCCACTGTGCAAGTTTGTGAACATTCTTATCGTTTGTTTTATGCCCCTTAATTAATAGACCCCCAACATGAAAAAAATCTAAGCATTCGTTTATGAGTTATAAGGAAAATTTGAGAAAAAATTATATTCAACACCCTGTATCTCGGAAACGAGGCCTTCTACGACATATGTTTATAGGAACTTTTCTTTTTAGAAACATGTGTTCTATCTCCTGTTAAACTGACTCAACCTGATATATATATATATATATATATATATATATATATATATATATATATATGTATATACGGGGTGTATTTTAAAATCACCGACAAACGAAAACTGGAGATTCTATGATTCAAAATAAGACAAAAATGGTCATAAACGCTTTTCCGAAAATGCTTCCTAACCGAGATACAGGTTGTTTAAAAAATAATTTTTTTAAGATTTTTTTAAGATTCCTCAAAAACTGCAAAGATATTACACTGAGATTTGGTACACCTAAATGTCTAATTAAGTACAATTAATCAGGTGAGTTTGAGTCAACTGACTCCATCCAGTGGCGTAGAATATACTAGGTTAACCACTTTAAGTAAAAAAAAAAACGCACGTTCCTGCTTTTTGTGAAGAAATATTTTTGTTAAATTCAACATTTAATTCTGCAAATAAAATCATACTTAGTATTTTTTCGATTCGGCACTCGTTTTTGAAATATTTTGCATTAACATAAACGACTACATTATTCAGTAATAACCAAATTAAATAAATCAGAGATTGCTTTGCATTTGACAGTTACGCATCTTATGTTTGCTAAAATAGTTGCACTTACGCGTGTTTTGTAATACATTGTTTGTGTCTATTACTGTGAAAAAGTGAATTATTCCAAACGAGAACTGGTCGATATGCATTTATGTTATGGTAATACTAATTGCAGTGCTCGTGCAGCTGCTCGACTTTATGAACAAAGATTTCCAAATAGGGGACATTCACATCATACTACGTTTAGAACCGTTTATCGTAACTTGTTAGAGTATGGAAGTTTAAAAGGAAAGAAAAATTTCGGACGAAATGTTCGTGTTCCAGTTGAAATTGAGGAACAAATTTTAGATTGTTCATGAAAATTTATCAATAAGTACGCGTGAGTTAGATTTAGAATTTGGTGTGTCGCATAGCAAGTCTTTGAGAGTTTTACGAGAACAAAATTTACATCCCTTTCACCTACAAAAAGTGCATGCATTATTGCCTGCTGACCATCCTCGTCGAATGAATTTTTGCGAATGGTTTTTAAATAAAAATGCTGAAGATGTACAATTTGTTAGAAACTTATTGACCACTGATAAGTGTATTTTTCCCGAAATGGAATAATAAACTTGCATAATTCCCACAAATGGTTAGATGAGAATCAGCATCCAACTGTAGTTACAGCTCACCAACGTAGGTTTAGCGAAAATATTTGGATAGGTATACTAGACGATCACCTAATCGGACCTATTCGTTTTCCTCAAAGACTTACTGGCGAATTCTATTTAAATTTTTTGAGAGAAGATTTGCCAGAATTGTTTAGCGACGTACCCTTAGATGTTAGAATAAACATGTATTTCATGCATGATGGTACATCACCACATTCTACACGAAACGTCAGAGAATTTTTAAATGCATTGTTTCCTTGAACGCTGGATTGGACCAGGAAGTGAAGTACCGTGGCCGGCACGATCGCTAGATTTAAACCCATTGAATTTTTTTGTATAGGAGTATCTGAAAACTCGTGGCTATTCTGTTCAAATTGATAATCAAGAGCAACTTTGGAATCGCATACCGATAGCATGCGATGAGATTAGGGCTATGCCACAAATTTGTCAACGTGTTAGGCTTCATTTTCTAAGAAGAATACAAGCTTGCATTCAAAAGGAAGGAGGACATTTTGAACAATATGTATCAAAATAATTATTATTTTGTTTTTGATTCCTTCAATATCCCTTTAATAATGTACCTAATAGTTAACTGCGTTATTTTTTTGTAAAATAAAACAAATTTTGATTTTTATTGAATAATCTGGTCGTTTATGTTAATGCAAAATATTTCAAAAACGGGTTGCCGAATCGAAAAAATACTATGTATGATTTTATTTGCAGAATTAAATGTTGAGTCCATCAAAAAAATATTTCTTAAAAAAACCAGGGGCGTGCGTTTTTTTTACGCCACTGGATGTAGTCAGTTGACTCAAACTCACCTGATTCATTATATTTAATTAGACATTCAGGTGTACCAAATCTCAGTGTAATTAATATCTTTTATAGTTTTTGAGGAATCTTAAAAAAACCTTAAAAAAGGTATTTTTTAATCAACCTGTATCTCGGTTAGGAAGCATTTTCGGAAAAGCGTTTGTGATCATTTTTGTCTTATTTTGAATCATAGAATCTCCAGTTTTCGTTTGTCGGTGATTTTAAAATACAACCTGTATATACACAGGGTGTCCATAAACTCTTTTCACAAAAGAAAACTGCAGATTCTAGAGCTGATTTTATGTCGATTTAACGTAAATTACCCTAATACAAAAGTACTTCCTAAGAGAGCTGGAGCTCTTGTAAGATGGCACCCTAACATCTGTTTAATTCAAATATCTTCAAAATGGTTTCCCTTTAAATGATAGCGTTCTGTACATTTATTTAGACGAATATGCCCAATCGTATGGCGTGAATATGATTTTTTAGTTATACTCATAAGCGGCTCGTTTGGGCGGGGCATTGGACATTATTATTCATACGTTTTTTGTTTTTTCAGAATTTCGCAATTTTAACATAAAATTAAAAAAAAATTGATTTTTTCATAAAAGAATGATACTCTTGTCCGAAGTCGCTACGGCGCACCGTTTTCGAAATAAATCGATTTGAACTTTTCATGTGTTAATTATATTTTATAAAAGTAACTAGAAAATTCATTTACAATTGTGAAAGATGGCTGTGGGAAATAAACAAAATAACAATTTCGTGAACGTTAAAATAGTTACAGATACTAGTTGAGGTTAAAGTGTCAAATAAGTTTTAAGTGAAAAGTTTTTATTGTTTAGTTACATTATCGTAAATACAAAAAGGTGAATATTGTTAGAATGGTTTCGTTCAGTAATGAAGAATATGCCGATATGCATTTAGTGTGCGGCGAAATGCAATGCAACACTCAGGCAGCAGCATGTGGATATGCAGATAGATTTCCAGGTAGAAGACATCCTACTCCTTAATTATTTACTCTTCTTAATCAAAGAATTAGGATCGGTACTTCCTAAAAATAATGAAACATGCTGATGTAATGGAAGAATATTAGGATGATATTTTAATGGAAATTGAATATAATCCCGAAATAAGCGGAAGAAGGTTGGCTGCAATGTATCCCAATGTGTAAAAATCTTCTGTGTGGAACATTCTACGTAAGGAAGACATGTACCCTTTTCATTTTAAAAGAGTCCAGGCCTTGCAAGCAGGAGATTTTCCTGCTCCTGTTGATTTTTCCATTGGATGTAAGATAAAGAGAATCAAGATTAAGTTTTTTTTTCTAATATTTTGTTTTGTGATGAAGCTCCTTTTACACAAGATGGAACTTTTAATACACACAATGCACACTATTACTCCTCATGAGATAAGGGAAAGTAAACATCAGGAAAGGTTTAGCATTAATGTATGAATAGGTGTTCTTCGTGGTAATTTGCTTGGACCTGTAGAATTGCCTAATCGTTTAAACGGCGAAGAAACTTTCTGCAAAATACTTTCATCAATATCGTACTTGTTTTCTCATTGTGATTATCGTTTGTGTTCTTGTTTTTCGTTTCTTTGTTAGACAAGCGTTTCGTTAAAGTGAACAATGGAATTCAGTACAACTGAGTATGTCGATATGTATTTTCTGTTTGGCTTCTGTGATGTAAATGCTAATGAAGCGGTCCGGGAGTCCCCCAACACTTAGATCGTTGAAGAGAGAGAGCACGGTGTACAGTTCAATTGGATGAAGCAATTTTAGAAACCATGCATAAAGATTCCGCCAGAAGCACTAGAGAAATTGCTCGAAATTTGAATGTTCCAAGTCAACAAACAGTGCATTGTGTATTACAAGAAAACTTATTGCGATCATGCTATTTTAGAACAGTGCAACCATTGTAAGGTCCTTTACCCAATTTTTATATTTGCCGCGGCTAAACTGCAATCGGTCTTTAGATTATAAACTAAAGAGGGGGGTGGGTTCGTCGGAATTTTTAATCTTAGCTCTACACTGTCCACATAAAATAATTAAAATAAAACGGTTTAAAAATATATTTTCCTATATTATACAATTCTAATATATTCACACTTATACTAAATTCCCTGGTTAACAACTAACATAAACGTAACAATAAGAAAACAACTTGACGTTCTGATTGAGACGGCGGCGTCGGGGGCGTCCACTCGGTTTGGACGGCAAGTTTGGATGTCCTCCTTCCTTCCACTCGCTCGATACGACAGCTTATTGTTGTCGCACTCGTTTCTGTAAATAGATATTAATACTCCCTAGTTACACTCAATGATGATCGTAATATTTAAATGATTAATAACGTTGTGTTTAATTAATTATTTATGCTGGATACGGCCCTGTTTACAGCAGAAAAGAATTTATAAACAAACTACTGATTATTAAAACGGGGGTTGCGCAGATCTAGGTTACTAGTGAAAATCGATATCCCGAGTTCACTGTTGTACGCATGACGGTTGTACCGGTCTAATGCTTGCTTCCCTTTACCTTCAGTACTTTGTAGAAGACGGACAGGCGCGTATGCTTCGTGAAGCAATTTACTTTCGCGATGTATTATGTTCGAAAATATGACTTATCTTCAGAGGTTTATTCTCGCATTAAATTTAGACTGGGCTGATTATACACGTTTGGTTGTATAATTAATATATCTGCACGTTATCTACGGGGATGCAATTTTATGGCGATGACTTCTTTTATGCAAATGAGCGAAATCTCACGTAGATATAACTGAACGTTACTTAATGGTATACGCACAAAAACGTGTATTTATTAAAGGCGGTTTATACTTGCGGAATAAGCTGGTGGAAAACAATTAATTGATTGCTTTCTTGAAATTCGTTTACTAAGCGCGTGGTTATCGGTGTACGGTTTTCTGCTACGACAGGTCTTTGATGGATACTCTACGTTTAATTCGTTTGTGATTACAGGCACTTCGGTCTTTGCCAGCGAGCTGGTGAATTCAGGTGTTTAGAAAGTAAGTGATAGTAAATGATAAAAGCTGCAGGTCTATACAGTCCTACTTAGCTCTCGTCGTCAGGTATATGTTAGCGTGGTGGGTGTATCTCCCGACTACCTCGTGGCTTTGCCCGTGGCTGTCTGGGTGTTTTTGGTGCGTGTGTTTTTACTCCCGACTGCTCCGGGACCTAGCCCGTCGCTCTCTGGGGGTTTCGGTGTGGGTTAGCGTGTGTAGACTCCCGACTACCTCGTGGCTTTGCCCGTGGCTGTCTGGGGGTTTTGTGGGTGTATGCATGTGTGTTCTCCCGACTGCCTCGTGGCTTAGTCCGCTGCTGTCTGGGGGTTTTTGTGTGTGTGATGTACAGAATTACTCTGCAGACTTACGTGTCGTTAGTCACAAAGATCGAGGATAGCTATTGATTTACAAAAGAGTCGCGGTGCGCGGTCGTAAATACAGGGAGCTAAACTAGCGGTGGCGATCACTAGGTCTGCGGCGATTTACTTTAACGCAACCGTCACGTCCAGGTTTTCTGGAATCGGAGTTAGTCTAACGGACTAACTAATACAGGAGCTGGTGAAACCAACTAAATAATTCTCGGCGGCGGGATGCGTTTACGGGGCGCGTTTTTAAATACCGATAGATAGAGATCTATAGATCTATTATCTTAAGGTGTGCGGCGCGGTTTTTATAGGGGACTCTCGGTAGGCGGTGGTGGCTTCTGTTTGGGGGAATCCTATTTGTAATTGGTGGAGATTACTCTGACGTATAAAACTTTCGATGTTTTATGAAATCTACGTTGGAGTGGAAACAAATTAATTTTTGTTGTGCAATCAAACGAAATAATGAGAAATATTAAGTTAGGTACTGAGTAATACGGAATACTAAGAAATATTAGATCAAGTCTTGCAGGTGTTTGAATACTAAGAAATCTTACATTATTTCTTTTACGAGGGCTGATTGTTAAATAATTAATTAATTAAAAAATTTTGAAGTAATGACTTGCGGTTCGTTACACCATCATATGAGAACGATAACTATTGCAGGACTAACTACTGCAATACTCAATATTCTGAATCGTCAACTAAATTTTGCAGAAAAAATCTTGTGGAACGACGAATGCACTTTTACCAGGAATGGTATTTTTAATTGCCATAACATGCACATTTGGGCAGATGAAAGTCTTTATCAGTACCGTAATGTGGACATAAACAAAAGTTTTCGGTTACTGTTTGGTTGGGAATTCTTAATCGCCGAGTCATGGGACCCATTCCTTTACCAGCCAGACTAAATGCGGAAGGGTACATAAACGTGATGGTGGAAATGTTAGACATTGTGCCTTTGGCTGCCCCGCCCAATATATATTACATGCACTATGATGCTCCCACACACAATTCGCGAATAGTAAGGCAGTGGAAATTCCAACACCTTGCGAATCGGTGGATTGGCAGTAATGCCCCAATAGGATGGCCTGCTAGGTCCCTGGACCTTAATCCATT
>JARFJB010000649.1:57500-81770 GCA_036346205.1 Vesta saturnalis | reverse complement strand
CGATTAGTACGGCTCCTTGAGACTGGGGAGTTGGCTGAGATCCAACACTTGGGGTTGCAAATCTAACTTTGCAACCCTAAGGCCTTCTGAGCAGCCCCATTTACATTATGATCTCGAGTTTTCCAAGTATTCTCGTCGATTAGTACGGCTCCTTGAGACTGGGGAGTTGGCTTGAGATCCAACACTTGGGGTTGCAAATCTAACTTTGCAACCCTAAGGCAACATCCATTTCGAGGACCGGGAACTTCTCCGTCGTCGGTAAGCATACTGGTGAATGTGTGAGTGTTAGTGTGTGTGGTAATGATATGTAAGTAGGTCACACATTGCGCTTTTTTGACCTTGGTACGGTGGGACCTTGGTTTTGTGGCAACCTTGGAAATGTGGAAAACCGGTTTTTGTGGTGGTGTCCCAAAAGTCTCCAATCTTACCTACTCGCACTAATGCTAGTAAGCTTTATCATGAATGTGACGGTATTAACGAGAAAATAATGTACTACGACGTGTGCTCATTATATCCGTATGTAAATAAATATTGTAAATATCCTATAGGTCATCCGAAAATTCATATAGGTTTAGATTGTAAGAACATTTCATTGGACATGGTGGAGGGTTTAGTTAAATGTCGAGTGCTTCCGCCCTCTAATCTCTACCACCCTGTTCTACCATCAAAAATGCACGGTAAGCTGATGTTTGTGTTGTGTAGGACTTGCGGTGTTGAGTTAAATCAAGGGGAATGTAGACATAGTGAAACCGAGCGCAGTTTCGTGGGGACGTTTGTAGCTGACGAACTGCGTAAGGCTATCTCTAAAAATTATGGATGTTTTTGAGATTTGGGAGTACGGGGTAACCACGTATGACAGAGCAACTAAACAGGGAGGGTTATTTGCGGGTACATCGATAATTTTTTAAAACTAAAACAGGAATGTTTAGGGTGGCCTAGCCATTGCACGTCAGAAGACACGAAATTGAGCTACATAACGGAGTATTATGAGAAGGAGGGGATTCAGTTAGACGCGAGTAATATTAAGAAAAACTCCGATTTAAGGTACCTGGCCAAACTTATGCTGAATTCTTTTTGGGGTAAGTTTGGTCAACGCGAGAATTTAACCCAGTGCAGTATTGTATCTGAACCAAAGGACTTTTTCAAATTGTTTACCGATCCATTGGTTGAGGTATAATCTATAATACCTATCATCGATAATGTTGTAATGGTAAATTGGGATAGACCGGTGGGAGAGGGTGAATAAAAAAAAACAATTAATGTATCCATAGCCCCATACACGACAGCTCATGCACGTTTAGAGCTATATAGTTACTTGGAGAAACTAGATCGCCGCGTTCTGTATTACGACACAGACAGTGTGATATTTGTCGCAAAACTCGACGACTGGAATCCAGCATGTGGGGATTTCCTTGGCCATATGACTGACGAGCTGGAGGCGTACGGTGAAGGAAGTTATATAGCCGAATTTGTTAATGCAGGACCGAAAAACTATAGTTATAATGTATTTTCTACCAGTGATAACACAGTTAAACCCGTGTGTAAAGTGAAAGGCATTACCTTAAACTATAAGAACTCTCGCGTTATAAACTTTGATGCGATGAAAAACATGGTGCTTAGCAATAGTAAAGACTCTTTGTATATAATGACAGAAAAATTGTTAGAGACAATTGCTACAATGTATTAAGTAGTGAATCTAAGCAGTATAGGATAAGTTATTCTAAGCGACGTAGAATAGAAAATTTTGATACTCATCCATTTGGATATAAAGAATAAATAAAACAGATAAACAGTAAAATTCTTTTTATTTTAATTAATATACGTTAACCTTGCGAGGATATCATCCAGATCCGACTCATAATTAAACGGTTGATACGGTATCGGTAGAGGTCCGGGCGGTGCTGCAAGGAGGTCTTCCAAAATAGAAGAACACATACTACCCTCCTCAACCCTATATACAGTCGACGGCTGTAGTGACGGTTGCAGACGCTCCTCTTCTAGTCTCGGCCCCGCTGCTGCCGCAACAGTCTGCTCTTCTTCGTTCTCTCTGCCTCTTGGCGATGTTACCGGTGTCACAGCCTCGTAGAGATTTGTAGTCGTCGTTAGCTCTGCTGCGTGGGGCAGCGGTTTATGTGAATTTTTTTTAATTCCTGCTCTTCTACCAACACTCACCGGTATACCCCGCGACGTTGAGGGCTGTGGCGTAGCTGGTCGTCGGTTCGCCGTCTCTTCCGCGTCACTGTCTATAACTATTATGGATTCGGGTGTGGCCTCCTTCTTCATCCTCTTCGACGGGACGACAGAGCCACGACGTCACTGCTTCGACTACCCATCCTCACAGCCCCGTCATCCAGCGTTCTTCTTTTCTCACCATGCCCTAAACGACGCCGTAGACCCCGCTCATGTTGTTCTAGGGCCGCGTCGCTCTCGATGAAGTGCCGCTGCTGACGTTCGAGTTCCACTCGTATTATACCCCTGAGCTGCTTCATCTTCTCAAGCGCATCGAATTCGTACTCGTCATTGAATTGTAAAATTCTGCTAAAACCTTCCATGTTAATAGGATTGTGTTTTCGGATGTAGTGCCTTTAACACTGTAAGATATAATTTGAAGGGGCACCAAAAGTAATTGTCAAAATATAGAGGAATGCCCAGTAATTTTCGTTAAACACCCTCTTTGAAATTCCGCATACTTAGATAACGATTAGAAAGGCCCTACTATTTACCGCTAAACACCCTAATCAAATAGACTTTAACGTAATCGTTAAGAAATTTTCAAAACTGTAAATAACATCTAGAAATGGAATTCAGAGCACCGAAAAACCATTACAACACATTCAATTAGTGTTTTGGATTAGATTTTGAATTTCTCATACTTAGTTAGCGATTAGAAGCGCATACTATTCTCTCAAACGCACTATACATCTAATTAAAATACCCTTTTACGTAATCGTCTGCAATTTAGAAATCCGTCCAACCTACAAATAATAGCTAGAAATTGCATTCCACCTGGCGAAACTATCGATTAGTAACAAAGGTTGTTTGCTGGGAAATTTGATCAATAATAGTAATAACCAGGAAATGCATTCCACGCGTATGGGTTTACCTTGCTCATTGTAAAGTATCGGTACATTCTTGCCTCCAATGTTTTTATCTCCAGCTACAAATATTTTTTATATCAGGTTATTTGTCATATTTGTCTTGCTTATTGACAGAGAAGTTTATCGTTTTTAAAATATCCGTGAACGTTTCCAGATGCATCTATCTTCGTTTAAGAAGCTCTCACTCAAAAGCCCTAGTGCTAAAAAACAAACCTAGTATATCATGTAGATGCATGTGTCTTCTCGCTTATCACAAAAGAACCGCTTGTCACTATGTACCTGTCTTGAGTAAATTTCACACTGTAGATTTACGTCTGGTTTCTGTGGCTGACTGTAATATATGACTTGAGACATGTTTTTATAAACCTAAAAAACCTTTTTTTTTTGGGTTGATGTATTTCATGGAGATACATATATATATATATATATATATATATATATATATATATATATAAATTCAAAACAATTCACGCATAAATAATGCTATACGGCTACAAATTACGAATTTTATTACCATTGTTACATATCTGAATTAGCACATACCATAGATACAATGTATACATACATTTTAAAAAGTTTATTTTTGGAAATAGTTTGTAATTTTTGTTTGTAAACATTTTTCGCGCCACATACACTTTGCAATTTCTGATTCTAACAAATAAAACTTTTCCATTAGCTGTCCTGAGGTTTCACGATGTCTAAAAAACGAATTTATGACACTCACTGCATTTAACACTTGTTGATTTGTCGGTGCTACAGTTTCTGAATCAGAAGATTCATCTTCTTCTTCTCCATTTTCATTTTGTAGGTTGTTATCCTCATTTTGAACTTGCTTTACAATGTCAGCATCAGAATAAACATCAAAGGTAATCAAATCCTGATCAATCATTGAAAATTTCTCCACTTCTCCCGTATTCGTCTGACCTTCTACCACCTCAGAATTGGTCAACCTTTTTTGGAGTTCTGATAATGGTATGTCAAATTCATCATCTTCTTCTTCACTGATATTGTTTGTTGACAACTTTGAATGCCGGAAACAATTCGCAATTGTTGCTGTAGTAACATTGTTCCAAGCCTATTCCAAAAATTCTAAAGCATCCAACATCGAAATTTTTGTGTTTTCGTGGCGATCCATTCCTAAAATAATTTTTTTTAAAAGAAACTCAATAATTGCATTTCAAGCTTCGTATTATCCCGTGATCCATTGTATGCAAAACACTTGTGCAATTTGGAGGAAGGAAAACCAACTTTATTTTTTTTAAATTGTGTACTACTGAATGCGCGGGACAGTCATCAACAACTAACAAAATTTTTCTATGTTTTCCTATCAGATCTCTGTCCCATTTTCTTAACTCTGTTTCGTAAAATTTCTGACGTCATCCTTGATTTTTTATTGGCCTGATAGTTAACTAGCAATGTTTTAATATTTTTCAAACATCTTGGGTTTTTTGATTTACCAATAACGAGAAGCTTTCTTTTTTCTGTGCCTGTCATATTTGCGCACACCAAAGCAGTTAATCGTTCTTTGGCCAGTTTTCCTCCTACGCATTTTTCATTTTTAAATTTTAAAGTTTTATCTGGTAGAAGCTTGTAAAAGATTCCGGTTTCGTCACCATTAAAAATGTCTTCATCATCGTAACCCTCTCGTAACTTTGGCCATATGTTTAGTAACCACTTTTCTGTATCTTGAACGTTAACACTTTTTGCTTCGCAAATTTTCCCGAAGTTTATGCCGTGACGAATTTCAAAACGATCAAGCCACCCACTTGAACATTTGAACTCGGGATTTCCTAGTAGATGTCCAAATTCTTCCGCCTTTTCCATTAGTAGCGGCCCGTTTATAGGTAAATTCGCAGCTCTACACTGAATAAACCACTTACTTAACGCACTGTCTACGTCCGTGTTTTCACACAATCTAATTTTCTTTGCATGGCCCCTTCCGTCATCAAACGACTTTAAAATTTTTTCTTTGTTTTTTATGATCGTACACACCGTCGAATTAACCAATCCAAACTCCCGACACACGTCTGCTTTTTTTCTACCACTGTCTACAGCTTTAATAATCGCCACTTTATCGTCTAACGTAAGCACTTTTCTTTTACCATCCGACATTGTTTTTATTAAATTTAGTTTCAAGTTTCAAACAAATCAGCTAAACTTTTAGAAGCACGTTGAATAAACTGAACGTAAACCGCCAAAACATAAACTGAACTACCACTGTAAATTGCAAAAAATTTCCATAAAGGATTTTTAAAGAGGGGTTTATAAGTTCTAAGAATTTTGTATTGAGTAACGCATCAGCGGATTATACATTCTATGAATTATTTATGGTTAAAAGTTCCCAAACCTTTATCTAAAGTGACGCTAAAGCCGACTATAATGCGAATATTTTGTCGTTATATGAAATGTTGTTTACGTTGGAAACTATAGTAAATTGTAGGGACCACGACTATTATGACGTTATACCCGAGTTGACGCTATATCCGATGACGTTATAAACAAGTTCTACTGTATATATATATATATATATATATATATATATATATATATATATATATATATATATATATATATATATATATATATATATATATATATATATATATATATATATATATATATGTAACTAGAATGAATCTGTTGAAAAATGTTATCTCAAACCCATATAGCAACACTATATAAAAATTTAGGGTATGTTTTATAAGTCTAAAAACCTTTTCGGATTGCTGTATTTCAAGGGGAAATAGAGTCTGCACATGTATCGTTATGCAAATTTCTTGTTCTTTTACGAAAACATCACATTTTACCTCCTGTAAATAAGGCAATTCATTACCCCTTAAAATAAATCAGCAAATTAAAGCATATGTAATAACTCAGATCTATATTGGTTATGCAGCTTTTTACTAAAACTGAAAAATACAGTGGTGTATTCTAGCCGTCTCTTCAAACAGGCCCTAATAAAATATTAAAAACATATTGACCATCTATATCTGATAGCAAAATACATCTTATATCAGGTGATACTTTCTATTCTGAGTATAGAATGTAATATAAAATTTGTATATACAAATATTTTTGAAATATCATCTGTATGCGAATATTACAAGGTTAGCTTTAAACAACCTTCACTACATGCTTTAACAAACGACCTTTCAATAGTCTATATCACCATTGCCTAGTATCTCACATTTATTAACGGTGATGACCATATAAATTACTTACGCTTCGTATTAATAACTCTATTACCTATTGAAAGGTCGTTTGTTAAAGTATGCAGTGAAGGTCGTCTTAATTACCTGTAGAAGGTTATAATATACATGTGAAATTTTAAAAATAAGGTATAACTGTTTAAAGCTAATTAATTATACGATACTTTATAATAAAACCTATTACAAATTACATTTTAAAAAATCAAAAGTAGTCATCTATACCAGATTCACACTTCGTATTAATTAATTATGCTTGTTAATATCAGTATTGAAAAGTTTTGGCTAAATTCATTTAAATTACATATAACATGCTCAATACTGTTTCTCAAGGTAGAAACCAACTGATGTAATTTTGTATATAAACACACTGTGTATTAATTGAAATATTTTTAACATTTTTTCTTAGCGTAAATCAATACATGTAAACGCACATGTGCATTTTTTATAGTCAAAGGTCAAATTGAATCATTGAAAAGATCTAATTATAAATCCAATGTCAGAGCTGATACGGCAAGAAAAACGATCTACAAGATAAAAATAACCCCTAACTCTAAACACAGCTCCGACCCTAGCCCTAAATACAGCCCCAAGCTTCAGTTCAACCTCTAAATACGACCCTCACGTTAGCAAAATATTTAGCTGTAAAAAGGCCTTAATACAGGCAAAAGGTTAAAGAAGAATTGAAAGCCATATGTTGTAGGTGGCATAAGTTTATTAAAAATATAAGGACTGAAAATACGTGTCCTATACGTAAGCGAGTAAAAATAATTAATTAATAAAAATAAATAAAGATCATCATCATCTTAAAAGCTATCAGATTAAGAATTTCCCTTAGGATAAAAAAATTATTAATTAATACAAATAATTAAAGATCATCATCTTATATTAATAAAAATAATTAAAAGATCACCATCTCAAAATAAGGGTAAAAAATTCAGTCTCTCACGTAAGCGAGTAAAAATAAGGGTGGAAAATCCGGTCACCCACGTGGGCATATAAAAAATGGCCGCGCAAGTGTCCCACACCCCGGGGCTTTTGTAACGTCAAAATCCAAGATGGCGGCGACAAGTGCCCCGGTTCTACTCTCGTCTATTTGCATATACTTAAACTTAACACTTAATGTACATTTAATTTTGAATTCTAGGTCAAAATATGATGCATTCAAAAATGTGTACTGCGTATTAAATTTATGTATCGTGTTTTACCTATAATTTACTTTCACATCCAACGGATGGGAAGTACTGTATCGCTAAAAAAATTTTTGATTTGCTCAATCGCTTTAAAATGGCCGGAAACGTCTAAAAACAAAATTTGAGCAAAAAAAATCTTGTCTGTGTGTGTACTCCATAACTTTCAAAGGACATATTAACTTGAAATTTGGCACACATATAGATGTCATCTACCCAAAGCGACTGATTGTTTTTCGGGTCAGCGATCAATGGGGAAAGTACCCCTTTTGCACATTTTTATTTTTTTATGTTTTTCCTTTCAATATGTGATTACTGATTAGTAATATAATTGTGAGTATTTTTTGTTCTTATAATTTTTCTGTACAATAAACGGTTTACAAGCAAAAAAACCGCCACTTTAAAATAACCGGTTTTTCCTAAATATCTCATGCACTACTTAACATATTCAAAAAGTTAAAATACCGGTAGATAAGAAATCAATTTTTCACAAAGTTTTTTGCAATTTTTTCGAAAATTTTCCAAAAAACTCGATTTTGGAAACCGTCCACACGATTTTTTTAAATTTTGGCATTAGATAGAAAATCAAAGCTCTGATCGAAAAGTATCCTTGTAATTTTTTTGTAAAGTTAATCGTTTTCTAGTTATTCACAATAAACCGATTTCTAAAATGCATGTCTTTTTGCTATTTCGAACACCGTTTGTTGTACAAAAACATGTATAGGGGCAGAAAATGCTCAAAATTTCATTATTGATCACATAATATAAGAAGAAATGTGTAAATGTCTTTTTGAGACCATAATTAAAATTTTTAATGTAGAAGTATTGATACAATTTGCAGCGGTATTTTAAATAAAGATGCTTACAACCAGATTTATTATTTAATAAATATGACATCCTCATACGCTTTTAATACAGAAATATTTACATTTATTCTGCTGAGAAATCACAAAAAAGGCAAAAAAGGGCGTTGGATATAAAGAAATCAAAAAAAGCAAATAAAAATTAATGTGACATTTTTAAAAATCTGGGTTTCCTAAGAGAAGAAAAAACGTTTTCTTCTTCTTTCTTATCAAATGAAACTCAGCATAAAGTACAATGCGAAAAGCGAACATGTTTACAATCGTTTTCTCTCGACCTTCGGTCTTACGATTTTGCCAAATGTCAATTTTTCGAGCAAAATCACTGATGGAAACATTTTGAGTTTAAAAGAGAAATTTATCCGGGTGATAGATCTAGTGTGATTATAAGAAACAGGCGTTTTTATCAACAGTAAAAACACAAGAGCTTTTATTTTATCGGATAAATTTCTCTTTGTAACGAAATAATTTTGCCAATCAGTCATTTTACGAGAAAAACTGACATGGCAAAACGTTTATTTCGTTAAATACGCAGATATAATATATTTATAGTTTTGTGCAATAAGAATATTATAGTATGAGGTTTAAAGAAAATGATTTATAGAGTGCAATAAATTGAAACATACGTATCAATTAGAATTGTTCTGTATCAATGCAGCAATTGTAAATTATTTAAACGTTATAAGCCAGATACTTAAAATATGTAAATGAAAGAAAATGGTTTTATTAATATGACGCTAAAAATATGCACATTCGATTTTCCGATACACACTCATGAACAGAAACTACAAAAACGTTAAATCAAATGCGAGTATCAAAACTAACTGTACAAAACGTGCGCACAATATATCGGCGTGGCAACCCAGCATGCACTCCTATTACGCGCTGTAGAGGTCGCCTTGAGTCAGAAGCAGTAAGAGATGTCATAAAAATTAAAGTGCATACACATGCTATATCCAAAATTATGGTGTCAATATTCACTTCGCCATAACCATGATAATAAAATTATTGTTCTATCTCTAACTTTATGAACTAACACAACGCTATGTAGCTATTGACATGCAACAACTTAAAGTTGCATAACTAACAGCAGTATCTGTGAAACAGTTATGGCATCCTGTGTATGATACCATAATTTGTGCAGACACCATAATTAAGTCTCATTCACGCACAAGACACCATAAGTATATGCCTGCAAACACACACACACACACGCACGCACGCACGCGCATGCTCACACGCACGCACGCACGCGCGCGCGCTCACGCTCACGCGCACGCACACGCTCACACACACTCACTCACACTCACACACACACTCACACATACACGTTTAGGAATACTTGTGGGGACACCTGAAATAAGCCAAAAAGTGTGGACTTCAGAACTACAACTACCGTAACATAGAGGTCATCACGCACTTCAGTAATTTATTTTTAAATTTTCGATACACACCAATTTCAGTATGTATTTAAGGAAATTAATTGTGTGGACGGTCCCCACGTTGAGGTACACATTGCTGTGTTACATAATTGCGGGGACTGTTCCCACATTGAGGTACACAAATTGCTTTACTTGATAATTGTGGGGACTGTTCTCACAATGAGGTACACATTTAGACATTGTTTTATTTCACAAATAAACAGAAAACTCTGTTTTCTTAAGAAAACGGTCGTATGGATTTTCGAAGCGACTGATTTATTTATACATAGTGTGTCCACGGATTGACTTCACTATAGGTGTAAATGACCAAGAATTTTGGAATTTCAAAACGATTTTTTCAGATTCTGCCCTGCTTCATTGGAAATGAATTTCCATCATATATATAATTTTTTATATGCAAAGCCGCCTTGATTGTGAACGAGATTGTGAAGTAAAAACTATTTTCTTTGCAGGTAAAGTACCTTATTTGTGTATCATCGAGCAAAATTTTATTAAGAAAAACCGTTCAGAATCGAAAAATAAGAATATCTGCAACATTTGAAAATAATCGGCACAATTTCAAAAAACCGTTATTTTTGTCAACTATCATCAATAAGATCTAGTTTTCATTTTTTTTACTTATTTTTGATATTTATTATAAATAGACGTTACTAAAATTGTTGTTTGAAATGTTGTATACATAGATTAATAGATCTAATCGATGATAGTTGAGTAATAAGTAAAAATAACGGTTCCCTGAAATTATGCCGATTATTTTCAAATTTTGCAGATATTATTTTTCAATTCTGAACAGCTTTCCTTAATAAAATTTTGCTCTATGATACACAAATAAGGTACTTTACCTGCAAAGAAAATGTTTTTTGCTTCACAATCAAGCCGGCTTTGAATTTAAAAAATTAAAATTATGATGAAAATTCATTTCCCATGAAGCAGGGCAGAATCTGAAAAAACCTTTTTGAAATTTCAACATTTTTGGTCATTTACACCTATAGTGAAGTCAATCTGTGGACACACTGTACATACAATGAGCCGAAATTTGATTTTTTATTTAAGTCTTTTTAAGTATTTATTGGATTCTAAATGAAATTTGGTATGCATATTCTCTATATTTG
This sequence comes from Vesta saturnalis, assembly GCA_036346205.1. Classification (NCBI taxonomy): domain Eukaryota; kingdom Metazoa; phylum Arthropoda; class Insecta; order Coleoptera; family Lampyridae; genus Vesta; species Vesta saturnalis. The sequence continues at coordinate 70,862 of JARFJB010000649.1, read as the reverse complement.
AAGAAAGTTAGTTTCAGTTATTTCTGTAGTATTTTGGTTTTAGAGAAAATAATTGAGAACAATAAAATTAAAAGAATATCAAAGCATCGTATTGGACAATGAAGAACATCACAATTGGTTTTGTAGACCAGACTAGTATCATTTTGTTTAAAATTGTATAGTTCATTCGCACAAAAGTTAAAGCAAAGTTGTTAGAGTCGTTTTGAATAAAAATTTAAAATTTATAAATCTGTTATAATCACACACACGCCAAATAAATAAGTAAATCACGCAACCAAATGTGTTTATTTTATAAAATGCTAAAACTGTTTATAAGTAAATGACAATAAGACTACAAAATAGCGAAATAGGAGAATTCAAGAAGTATAAATGCCTCGAACACTGTCAGAATCTTGAAAGATAATCATACGGAGAAGATGAGAAGGAGAATACGTCAAGGCCTATGACAGAAGTGAAATTCCCATAATCCTCAAAAGAAAAGTATATAACCAATCATCACATACGGATTGGAAATGCTGACACTTACAAAAACAAATGCAAGAATTTTAAGAACGGCACAAAGGAAAATGGAAAGATCAATATTAAGTATAAAATTCATAGACAAAATAAGGAACGTAGAAATACGCAGAAGAACGGGAGTAAAAAACAAAATAAAAACAATAACTCAACTAAAGTGAAGATTTGCAGGTGATGTAGCACGGTTCAAAAACGACAGGTGGACGAAAAAACTGTTAGAGTAGCGATCTCGTGCAGATAAGAGATGTAGGGATAGACCACCAACTTGTTAAGGAGATGATAATATAAAGAGTGAAAATAAAGTGGACGACACAACTGGCACAAGTTAGAGATTCCTAGAAGTGCTTGGAGGAGACATGCTTAGCAGTGGAGGCAGAAAGAAGCTGGAGAATGAAAAACATTTTTATTAATTTAATAAAACAAAAAAATGAAGTTCCAAAAAATACATGTAATTAAAAATAGGTGAATTAGTAAAAATGACAAAGAATAAATAACTTATTTATGTTTTTGTTTTTTGATTAAGTTTATGTGATTATAAACACAATATTTTATATCCTTCCATGTCCGATTTTGTAAAACCTCTGCATTTTTTTCTAAACATTCCTCTATGTCAGCTTTATTAGGAACAATACTTTTCCTAATTTTAGAACGAAAAAATTCTAAAACGGTTTGCTTTTCATCCTTTCCCCAAGGTGTCCTACCGCTCGGTTTTACACTTTTTGATCTCTCTGAAATCGTCAAGAATACTGTGTTAATATAATTTTGACAAAAAAAAGGAAATAAATACCTGTACGTGATACTACGTCGGCACTAGTTACAGAAACTGGGTTTTGTACTAAATTGTTAGCGGTATCCTCTTCGCTTTCACAATCAGATTCTTCTGCGTTCGGTAAATCTACATAACAAATACAATAGTAATACCATACGATGAGTAAACAAAAAAATAATTTCGATTTTAATTGTTTTAATAATCAAGGCAAAAATTACGGTAATTAGTAGTTGATATTTAAATGCGAATGTTGATGCAAAAAGATTTTCTTAATTTATTAATTTTAACACAACTAGTAATCAGTAAATATTCCCTGTATTATTTTAACACAAAACACTTCACATTATAAATTTAAATTAACAAGCGTTTTTTATTAACTATAAAATCGTTTCCATGGATGACACTCCTTCAGTTAGGGAGGCAGTACAAAGGGCCCGAATTTGAGGCCTACGTACACGTGGACTGTGCCCACCCTCCCACCGTAATCCAAAACCCAAAAATAGATAGTGGGAATTAAAATTTTTCTGTACACTTTTATTTTTTAATTTAACATTATTGGTATGTTTCTGCATCTTTTTATCTAACTTCAATTTAAAGATTTTGTGGTGTTCTTAGATAACAAAAAAACTTCTACCACTTCAAATACCAGATATTATTTAACTTAAACAACAATGGATACAAAATATACGAGAAAATAAACAATAGTTGATGCAGGTAGCTACCCTTTATGGTCAGGTCAATCCAAACTTAAAGCAAAATATTTTTCGGGAATCCCCTGTCCCATTTTCTTTTAACATTAGTGTACATTTGTTTCTATGTCCTTAGGAATAGTTAGAGGTCTTGCCATATCTCATGATCCCGCGCGAATAGATCAAAATATCCTTGTATGACGTCACCAACTATGATACAGACCAACCTGAAAATATCATCTATGTTTCAATAAATGCATCTTCATTCATATTTACATATTTTACAATGTAAATGTTTGTCTCATGTCATTGATTATATAAAATATAATCAATGCTCATGTGCAATGTAAAATTACACACTTAACACATAATCTATTTTAAACTTGGCGCTTGCATGCTGGCGTGATGTTTTTGAATTGTACTGAAAACGGCGAAAACACTGCTTGGACATCCTGTTCTAAAGCTTTCTCACCCTCGGCTGTGGCGCAATTCGCGGGATCATGAGATATGGCAAGGCCTCTACTTAGAATTAGGGACATTTGCGCTCCGAGACATTTGCGCACTCATGCCTTTTGCGGACCCATACCTTTTTCTACTTAATGATCATATTTATCATATAATGTAGGTGAGACATTTGCGCTCTTCGACAAATTGGTAATAAGATAATCACAGAAACACACAAAAACAAAAGAATATCGAAACAAAATTGTAAGTAAGTACCATGATATACTAGCCCCAACATTAGGTAAATTTGGAGGACGTACTTTTGGTTTTAGAATGCAATAAAAATAACTTCCTTTACACTTTTTACAGGCTTAGGACTGTCAACGTAAAATGTGACTCCATAACTCAAAAACTGTAGGTATCTATATTTAGAAATATTGCAATAAGTAAACGACAGATGTGAGCCCAGTGATGCAACTACCTATTCTAAATGTGTGAAAAATTGCAATTAAAAGAGCAACAAACAAGTGAACCCCCAATACTATCATTGTAATTATGAATTCCAACGAATAATTAAAGCGCAAATGTCCCATACTCATTATGTGCATCCCCGAAAGTGAAAGTATGTCTGCAACGGGTCCGCAAATGGTACGGGTGCGCAAGTGTCCCGGGGCGCAAATGTCACGACCCCGTTACTTATTCGTGAAACACAAAACAAGTTTCATTTTATGAGTAGTACATTTTTAATAAAAATATCTTTGTTGTTAATTCTTACCTGAAATGTTGATGTCTTGCAAAGACTGCCCCCTAAATTCATTTGCCTGTCCTTTATCGACAGCTAGTAGAATTCTACTAACTTTCGTTAATTCCACTGCCGATTCTTGAAGTCTGTAGAACTCCCTATGTACACGAATATCATGCCCAAGATGCCTAGCCAACCAATCGCACTCATTTTCTTTTAAATCGAAAAGCTGCACAACTGTCGCAATATATTTACGAAGCTTTGTACTTGTAATCAGTCTTGGTTTTTGCAAATTGGCTTCGTTGCAAAATAATCTTAAACAGTCATGGCCTCGCAAGTATCCCTCCGACATGTTACCTCTTGCAAAAACGTAAATGTTGTCCTTTGAAATGCCGCTAGGTATCCTTGTTTCTATTAATTTATCAATAGCTGTCTTCATATCTATCGTAAGAAGTACCGGAACTTTCATAAGAGAACGAGATTTTCCGGGCACTTCAATTATTTAAGCGATTCGCTAGATTCATTTCAAGAGGAGTAAGTGTTGCCGTCAGTTCAGATGTACTCTGTTCTTTCCAATCTGGTCTTGCTGCGTATTGAGTGATAGTCATCCTTGAAGCTTCGCCTGAACGGCGTTTATTAAATAAAATAATCCGGCATAAAGTTGCACTTGCCAATCTAGCCCAGAGCTGAGGATTAAAACTATTACTAATTTTTCCACAACCTTCCTTGATCACAGTTTCCAAGTATTTATTTAGAGTAACTAAATCGTCAGTCAACGGAAGTAATTCTGGAGCACTCATTTTTTTATATCGCAGCGTTCGCAATGCAGCTGATGAAACCCTTGCGTTCCATTCAATCGACATGAGGTCTAAGAAACCTTCCAGTTGCTTATCCGTTTGCAAGTCACCTTTTCTAAGGGCGATTCCTCTAGCTATTAGGGCACATTTTCTTAAACTATGACCTAATTTCAGTGCAAGTGAAGGTATACTATAATCTAATTGATGTACTTCCGTTCTTTGAGATACACATAAACGTTTAACAGCTATTATCAAGATATCATAATTTATAGGCATGATACATTGCTGTAAACTTAATTTAGAGACATTGAGCTCCTCAATTGTCAAAAGCAATCTTCCCAACTGTCTCATGCTTTGACGGATGTATTCATACTGGTGCCTATTAAATTTTTCAAGTAGTAGTAGCCCAAATTTCATAATTAACTCGTCTTCCTTACAAACTGAGCCAATATCGTCATCTCTAAATGAACTTACAATGTTTACTACATAGTCGCTACTATATTCGCTAAACACATTACCCAAAAGTGCTATGCTTTCGCCTCTCACATCTCTCTTCGATACCGAATTATCTATGTTTTCAGAAAGTTTTTCGGGAACTTCTTTTCTCTTTGGACAATGATGTTGAACGTGATTCCATAATGTTCTTAAGAGAAAAAATCCCAAACAATTTGGACATGGACCGTATTTTTTGTAAGATAGGCACTTTTCTTTATTTGTAGGGCGGCGACTTAGAATTAATTCTCCACTTTTTGTTCCCATAACCTCGCAATTGTGAAAATAGTCACCTGCTCGAAGAATGCATAGAAAACCTTCCTTTCTTCTCGAATCTTTTACATTAAGTGCAAGTAACTTTGCCACTTCTAATTCTTTATTATGTACAGACTCTAAATGCCTTGTAATTTTACAAACTAGTTTATTGCAAAAATAACAATTGTGCCGTTTATCGTAAACACGTATATTTTCATCGGTTTTCTTCGTACATCTTACAAAAATGTTTTCCGTTTCAATGGAAATATCACTACTTGTAGATTCTGAAGATAGCCTATTTTTTCCGTTTCCTTTCCTCTTTTTATTTTTTAGAGGCATCGTAGAGACTGCTATTCCCGTTCTCTTTTTAATGTTAGATTTTCTTTTATCCTCTTCCTTGTCTGGTTGTTTGGGATCATATGAGTAATTTATAATATTTTGTAGAGCCAATTCTATATCGCTTTCTTGATCTTCAGAAGAGTCAGTTGGGGGGAGATATTCAGAACGCGAGGGGCTAAAATTGCGAAATGCTTGCGATGATTCACAATCACTCTGTACATCAGTAAGTCCATCTAAATTTTGTAACTGCAAAGATATAGTTTCTGTTGTTAATTCTTTGTCGATTGAAGCGCTGTTATTTGGACTATTGGTGAATATTTCAGCATTTTTTAGTTCAATAAAGGTCTTGTCCTTTTCTTGGTTAATTGGTGTTTGAGATGGTACCAGTGGCATTGCATTTTCTTTAAAACAATTTACGTCCTCAATTAAGTATAAGTTTTCATCACTTTCTTTTTCTACAGTACCCGTATTCTGTATATTTTCCAATGACTTCTCATTTATTTCTAAATCTTGTATGGTGTTTATAGTTTCACTCATAGTTGTAGCCTCCAAATAGGTTTGTAATGAAATCAAAATCGGTTTATCATTAAAAATACTACTTGTTTCTTTAAAATAATTCATATCTTCATTGGATGCCGTCTTTGGTAGTAACTGAGTTTGGTTCTTGTTAATCTCATCATCAAGTTCAGAAACTAATTCTTTTTGTGTCAACGATTTTTGTTGGTGAATCAGGTTTTCGTTAACTTCTTCAACACTTTCTGTTTCTGAACTTTCTTCGTTGGAACAGGAGCTAATAGTAGACATTATTCGTTTTTCTTCAGATGTACTAAGTATAAATCTAAATCTGGAGATTTTTGTCATTGTAACTTTGCAAATAATAGTCTCATTATGAATAAGATCATCATATGATAAATTATAAGTTGAGTTGTCTTGAAATACTTTAATTTTCTCAAGCCATTTAATTTTATATTTAGAAAAGGAGAACTTCACTGGAATTTGTTCAAGACATTTGGCTATGTAAAACGGTTCTACAAAAAAATGGCAAAAAAGCTTTATATATTAAACATAATCCTACATTTTGAGATTTAAACTTACCATCATGGCTTCGTACAGCTATAAAGCAACCCTTTTCGTAACTGACCATGATATAAACCTTAGTGATAATCAACTGCAATCAAATATAAACTCAAAATAATCCCAAAAAAAAAACAAAAGTTTCGATTAAGTTTCCCAACCTGCCACAATGCTGAAACGACGCGACGCGCGACGTAGGAACAATTTTAGTTCAAAAAATTTTTATGTACACTTAACATTACGTTTAAACATTGTTTTTAATTGCTTCGACTCCTAATAAGTAAAATTAACGTGCCATTTTCACCAATACCAAAACTATATGAGGTTTTCGTTTAGGAGTCAAAGCAATTAAAAACCACTTTAAATGTAATGTAAACTTATTTAAGATTAACAACATAATAATTTCTTAAATAACTAAAATTGACATGCCTTTCTCACTAATACGAAAACTACAAGCTTGAGATTCCTAAAGTCGTTTTCGCATTAACTCGTCAAGTAAAATACAACAAATAATGAGGTGCGCGTGTGCGTGTGTGTGTGTGTGTGTGTGTGTGTGTGTGTGTGTGTGTGTGTGAGCGCGCGCGCGCGCACTTATGGAGTCCACTACGATGGCAAAACAGACAAATGGACAATTGGTAATACACCCATCACAATTAAAGGAAAGGATATGATCATCAATGGTGTCACGTATAAAGGGACTCCAGGTTTATATGATCTGCTTATTATGAATGAATCCGATTTAAATCTAGTGAATTCAAAGGATAGAAAGCAGTTACTTAAATCTAATACAATTGTGAGATACTTATAACAATACACAGCAGCGTCTTCTTTAAAATACTTGTAAAAGCGCTGAGGTAATATGCATTTAAACTCATCCTTCCCAAAATTTCATGTTTTACTACACTATTTTACATATTGCTATTACCAGCTTCATCATGTTTGTTTTCACTATATAACACTCAAAATCGAGTTTTACTTCTTTTACTTCGTAAATGATATAATATCAATTGTAGAGGAATTGTATGTAGATGGATACATTGAAAGACCAAACATTAGTTTTCTGAACAAAATAAATCAGAATGCATTGATGTCGACATATCATAACTAAATTGCCCCTTGATAAATTTGGACGGTCACATGCCTAGTATCAATTTAAGAAATTAACCCCTCAGTTTCAACTTATTGATGATAATCAATTCGATATCGAGAATAAGAGACTCAGCAATGTTGCTAACCCCCATAAATCCTCAAGATGTCATCACCAAGCAATACTATTTATCAACAAGGTTGAATTTGGATGGAAACCGTTTGACCCAGTTGGTGGATTCCGAAGAAGATGGTGATGCTAGAAGTAAAGGATACCTTGATTTTGTCTGCAAGCAGTTCAGAAAGCTGTTAAAGGAAACTTTAACGCTTATCTAGCGTTGGAGGATAAACTACATCAACTTAAAGAAATTATGGACCATGTCCAAATTACAACTCGTCAATGAATTGCACAAACCCGCAAGAAAGATCATGGATCAATAAAGACGATTTAGTTTTATAATATAGTTATAGGGATTGTTTGTAACTTTCAGATGAATTAAAACCACATAAAAAATTATAATTGTATTTTTTTTTTTTTAAATATTACATCATTTTATATAGTAAACCTAAAGTATTTCTATAATCGTTTAAACTACTGGATTGCCACATTCCAGAATCTGGTCCACATGTCCATCCCAAGCAGGAATTTGTTTCACCTTTCTAAATGTTATCCAAAATCCAATTTTGTGGTGCTCCTCATTTTCCCATGGTTGAAACTTATATGTAATGTTTTGTTCTAATAATACTTTAATTAAAATAGCGAGGTACTTGTAATTAGCATATGCTGCTGTCTCGATACATTCACTTATAGAAAGTGTCTTTATAAACAATATATTGTACGCTAACATTTGTACACACACAATGAATCACCCCATAATAACTTGTATATGTACATTTTAAGGTAAATTCATGTCATCTAAAATCCTATCTATATCATTAAAGGTTAACGAACCTTTATCGGTACACAATTTCGTAAAACTTTTAACAGTATTGTCTAAGCTAATTTTTCTATCAAATAATGTATTAATAATTACTTCATTTGCACACTTTGAGTTTACACCAGCTAAAACACTCATCCGGAATATGTTGCAATATATTCAATATAAATGTATAGATTTCTGGGGAGGGCAAAGAACGCTTCAGGTACTTTCTGTAGATTTGATCACTACTGCAGTTCTTCCTGCTCATTGTTTACTGAAAGTTGTACCCCCAGGGTCTAGTATCAGTGAAATCAAAATTTACTAAGCGTTTATCGTCATAAGGATTGAGTATGACTTTATTTTGTTTAATGGTAAACACATCATGTTTCTTTGATCTTATGAGATGTTGATAGCGCCTTATTACGCCACCATCAAACAGAACCTGTTTATAATCATTAATCGTGATCTGCCTCACGCTTGCTTGCGTAGAACCCTTTGATTTTTTTACAACCTTTTCATCAACCGCGTAAGCATACATTTTCGCGCGAAGTCCTACAAATTCAACCATAATTTCGCCATGATTTTCATCTTTCATTAAGCCGGGGACCTTTTTATTTACTAATGGGAGTCCAAAGATGTTGTCGGGACTATAATCAGATGTATCGAATTTATCAATGTCCTCTTTAATACATTCATAGATATCAGGAACCGAAAAGGCGTATATGAGACTATCCGTATCCGTGTACAAGAGCTTAGCATTATTATGGAACTTGGGTACGTGTAACCGTAATGAAAATTATATAAAAAGTTTTGAAACATCTAAAACACTGAATCCCGCATATATAGGTTTATTGAAATATACTTCAAGCTTATTCATTTGAATGATAAGCATATCATTGTCAAATATTGCACAACTATGAAAATTTGGTTTTGATATGTAAGCACGAGCACCATAACGACCCTCCCATTTCGTTACTAACCGTATGTCCTTATGTTTACGTACATTTTCCATCAGCTTCCCGAAAACACTATTAATCATTAATTTATAGAAATTTTTATCGAATTCATTTTGAGATTGCTGACGCATGGTTGTATTTAAATCTATATATTTTTTTAACCACGGAGACTGTTTAAAACGTAATATACGGTGTACTTTTACCAACTTCAATCCATATTTTAAATATACTTTCAAATTTCTGTAATGAATTACATAATTACGTTTTGGATACAAGGTAAGCAGTAATTTTTTCATTTTGGAATCAGGCGTGGGTGGAACCATATGTTCGGGTGCCAGCGGTAGATCACTGTGACTCTCATGTAATTCTATAGGATAGTCTAAATCACACTCGACTATATAACCAATTTCCGAATCATCAGGATGGTTTATTAAATCTAAACTTTCAAAATTAGCTTCATCAACAAAAGAAAAATCGCCAAATGGTAGAAATTCTGACATGGCGGCTCCATATAAATTATTCACGTCGTAGTACATTAAATAACACTTTCAGAGGGGATCAAATTTTTCCCCATGTACTTATTGTTAGCTTTAGCATACCGATTTGAACATTGAGCTACACCACCTCTAATCCCTCTTTCAATAAACATTAACATATCAATGTCTGTAAATAATTCTAACTTTACTTGTGTAATTTTAAGCATAGCATCGAATGCTAAACCGGGAGCTGTATAATAGTGTAGAGGATCAAGGTCGTAAGTACTTAAACAAGTTTGCCGAAAGTTCTCGAAAATATCTGCTAAAAGTAGAACGTCTGTTTTAAATACAAATCTGAGTACTCCCCTAACGATTTAATACTAAATTTGTTCCAAACGTTAACCGCATGCGCAAAACTCTCATCGCTGATTCCCTCATTATTAAGATGACTAAAAAATGCTTCTTTAGGAGGGAGCGTGGTCTCGTTTAATTTATCCCACGTATGAATATACTCATAAGGAAACACACCTTTGCGAACTACTAGAGAAAATTCCTCCTCATTGTTGCAACTAGCGCGTGAAATAATTTTTTTACTATCCTCCAAATAGTCCGACAACTTTTCAATACTACTGCTCATAAATCTGAAAGAATCAATAAATCTAAACTTAATTTTGGTGCCTTCCATTACCTTTGTGAAAGAGATATATCTTTCTTTGTTTATGGGTAGCAGTGAAATCAAACCGGGAACACTAGCCAATTCTCTAATGATGAAATGAGAATCATAACCTGATAAATTATGGAACACAACTGGCAGAATGTGGGAGTCTGTATAGTTTAGGTTACATGCCTGGTGCGCTGCCCCCCGAAATGCTCCTGTAAGATGATTATGGTCTCTAACTTTTATACCAGAATTAGTAAATGGTTTCCGACAAATGTGACAAATCGTGGCGCTTTCAAATTGCTCAACCTGACTGAGACTTAAAGTACCCATTGGAATAATTTGATTGATTATTTCGGTAGCCCAATGTGCAATATTTTGAAGCTCGTTAACAAACCATTGAATGCAATCCTTTCTCTATAAAGACTAAATCGAGATAAAGAATCATCATATGAACACTTCAAATAGTAGGCAATGCTGAAAGGTGTGTGTTTGGAGTGAAATAGAGTATTACCTTCGATACCATTTGCACACTTCTCTAAAATACTTTCTAAATCGGCATAAATGTCAAATGGCACCTTTTCTTGGAATGCGAAATTTTTAAACTGTAAATTCATTTCCGCTTCGGTAGGCAGCCTAGTAGAGCATTGATTAAGTTGCTGACAGTGAGTGGTATGTTTTTGTAGCAGGCGATCTGAAGAAAAATTGTTCAAGCATCGGTAACAAATAAATTTCTTGCCCTTATAATTCGATATCTGTTTTGAAAATAAAGCTGACATATTTTTAATCCATGTGAAATGGTATACAGTGTTATCCGCGGCCTGATCAGAAAGTATTAAAAGATTTATGGGTTCTTTATCGCTTTGCTGATTACTCAATACAAGGGTACAACTTTTTACCATTTATGCAGTACAAATTAATTGCGAGGTTGTTTAGTTTCTCAAATTTTTTACATCATCCAGCTGAATGGGAAGTGAATTGAATCATACTTCAAAACATCTCTAAAATGAGGATAACTAGAAGTACGATATGAATGCTGTGAAACGGGATATAATGCCGAAACAACGGCCCACAGGAAGCAATACTCATCGTTATTATTAACATTAACAACAGCATGCTTTACTTCTATGAAGTGTGGAACTTTAACATAGGTTGAATCACCGCCTCTAAATGGGACATAGCTATTAATATTCACTTTTAAATGTAAGACTTCATGTACTGCCCAACCGGAATCCCTTTCGGAAAACTCCTCTAATTTTATCCGTAACTTATCATACACGTTTTCATTGTACCAGGCACGTATATTGGTTGAAATATCAATAACGCAATTTTTTGTGGCAAAAGTCTTCAACTCAATACTATGATTTTGGGGTTGCATAAAATTACAGCCTAAGACCACATTTACCTTTAGCATAGATTGCCTTAACATTAATTTCACCTTACGTGCAAAACTATTATATGTGTTTAGTAAAAATATCAAAGGGTCCTTAATGTTTGACATATTGATTATAATTCCTGTTAGCAACCTACCATTGAAACATGAGACTAGGGGTACCAACGTAATTATGCATACCTTTTTATTGACAATTCCACTACCAACTTTCCTGAAGCGTTCTTTAACCGTCTCAATCTAACCAGATAGCACTTGAGCAATGCTAAATTGCTCTCAAGCTAAGCAAGCTTTCATTGGTCTCATAATAAATTTTATGTTTAATTATATCTTGCAATAGCTTGATATTGGTGTTAACTATACGGATGTGCCTGGCAAATTCCTTTTTTGTTTTCAATAAGGGAACAATGCGCTTTGTTAAATTAACCATCTCACTACTACTTGGCATACTCATAGCTAGCAATATGAAGCACACACGTAACAATGAACTTTTAACAAATTGCTCTTCACAACGGTTCTAGTCACGATTGTAAAAATATGATGCACAGACAGATTAAGCAATAATAGTTACTCTTTACGTTTAACAAATTGTTCTCCGGTTTACAATAAAACTTCTAGTCACGATTGTAAAAATATGATGCACACACTGGTGATTAAGTAATAATAGTTGCTTTTTACTTTAGGTAATTTGTTGTTGTGACGATTGTAATGTATCGACTGACGTGGGACTGTTCTTTTTCTACTTATATAGAGATAAGTTCGGGTAAGGTCGGATAAGTTCGGATCACCTTTTCAGAAGCTACGACTCAGCAATGAATCGTCTTTGTTCTCTCACCTTGAAAATTGTAAGCATAGACTTTGAAGCGTTGACAATGGATCACCTTTGTTCTTGAAAGAGATGTATTTAGAATCTATTTTTATAAATCAACCGGAACAATTGATCGTGTTTGTTCATTTCTCAAAGGTGTGACCTTGAAAATTGTAAGCATAGACTTTGAACCGTCGACAATGCATCGTCTTTGTTCTTGATTTCTCAGATTTTAGAAGCTATGACTCATCTATAACAATAGATCGTCTTTGTTCTCTCGTGTGACCTAGAAAATTGTAAGCATAGACTTTGAAGCGTTGGCAATGGATCGCCTTTATTCTTGATTTCTCAGAATCGAAGTGTATTTAGATAACAATCTATTTTTTTTTATAAATCAACTAGAACAATGAATCGTCTTTGTTCTCTCATGTGGCCTTGAAAATGATAGACTTTGAAGCGTTGACAATGTACCGCCTTTGTTCTTGATTTCCGAGAATTGAGATGTATTTAGATAACAATCTATTTTTTATAACTCAACCAGAACAATGAATCGTCTTTGTTCTCTCATGTGGCCTTGAAAATTGTAAGCATAGACTTTGAACCGTCGGCTTGAACAATGCATCGTCTTTGTTCTTGATTTCCTAGAATTGAGATGTATTAACTCGACCTGAACAATAGATCGCATTCTCGTATGGGGGAAACGATTGCGAAACAGCTATCTGTTTTGGGAAACGGACCCCTGTTTTGAAACGGCTACCTGTTTATAGGAAACGGCTACCTGTTTTAGGAAACGGCTACCTGTTTAGGAACGGCCACCTGTTTAGACCACTTGAGGGCAGTGAGAGGCGTGGCTTTGAAACATGCACAGACTTGCTTGAGACTGAGGGCAATGACTTTGAGGATACAGCTGATGTGTACGATAACCTACAAAACAATGAATCGTCTTTGTTC